>CAKNWT010223194.1:0-10380 GCA_932066315.1 Andricus coriarius
ACAAAGGACAATGTTAAAAATCGATCGATTTCCGCCCCACTCCGGAACGTGTTCTAGCTATTCTAAATTACCCTAATAGGCGTGTATTTGATGGAAATACATGTTTAAAAACGGTGTACTCCGGGGAAATCGCTCCAGTTTGCCATACATGCGTAAAATCATATAAACCTTGTTTAACCGCTGATGGTGGATTTTTGGAAATCAATCGATTTTCGCCCCGCTCCGGAACGTTTTCTAGCTATTATAAATTGTTCTAATAGACGTGTATTTGATGGAAATACATGTTTAAAAACGGTGCACTCCGGGGAAATTGCTCCAGTTTGCGATACATGCATAAAATGATATAAACCTTGTTTAACCGCTGAAGGTGGATTTAAAGATGATACTGGTCGTACCTCTGAATACGGACCATTTCCCCGCAGTATGCCAGTTTTATATGTATATTCCCATCAAATACAAGCCTGATGGAGCAATTTAACATACCTGGAAAATGTTCCGGAGCGGCTCGTAAATCAATCGATTTCCAAGAATCCACCTTCAGCGGTTAAATAAGGTTTATATGATTTTACGCATGTATCACAAACTGGAGCAATTTCCCCGGAGTACGCCGGTTTTAAACATGTATTTTTATCAAAGAAAGGCCTATTATAGCAATTTAGAATAGCTAGAAAACGTTCCGGAGCGGGGCCAAAATCGATTGATTTCCAAAAATCCACGTTCAGCGATTAAACATGGTTTATATGATTTTACACATGTATGGCAAACTGGAGCAATTTCCCCGGAGTACGCCGGTTTTAAACATGTATTTTCATCAAATAAAAGCCCATTAGAGCAATTTAAAATAGCTAGAAAACGTTCCGGAGCGGGGCGAAAATTGATTGATTTCCAAAAATCCACCTTCAGCGGGGTAAACATGGTTGATATGATTTTGCGCATGTATGGCAAACTCGAGCAATTTCCCCGGAGTACGCCGGTTTAAAACATGTATTTTTATCAAAAGCAAGCGCATTAGAGCAATATAGAATAGCTAGAAAGCGTTCCGGAGCGGGGCGAAATCGATTGATTCACAAAAATTCACTTTCAGCGGTTAAACAAGGTTTATATGATTTTACGCACGTATGGCAAACTGTAGCAATTTCCCCGGAGTATGCCGGTTTCAAAAATGTATATGTCCACCAAATACACGCCTATTAGAGCAATTTATAGTAGCTAGAAAACGTTCCGGAGCGGGGCGCAAATCGATTGATTTCCAAAAATCCACCATCAGCGGTTAAACAAGGTTTATATGATTTTACGCATGTATGGCAAACTGGAGCGATTTCCCCGGAGTACACCGTTTTTAAACATGTATTTCCATCAAATACACGCCTATTAGAGTAATTTAGAATAGCTAGAACACGTTCCGTAGTGGGGCGGAAATCGATCGATTTTTAACATTGCTCTTTATAAAAATGTTTGACTCATCTAGAAGTATAAACAGACTTATGTGAATACGGTTTATGAAGAATGTATATATTTTAGCGTATCTATACTTACAGGAGAAAAATCCTAGAGAAAATTATTATATATTCTACATTTTTAAAAAAGAAAGTGTTAGAACCTTCTGGCCAGAGCCGTAACTAGGGCGGTGCCGTCAGCGCTCCCGCACCGGGCACCGGTCGTGAGGGGGCGCAAACTAAAACAAATTAACTAAATATTGGCTCATGGTGTTTGGGAAGAGGGCGCAAAATTATCAAGCCGCACAGTGGGGCGAAATGAAAAAAAAGGATGTTTAAAATAACCTGTAGGTCACAATTTTTAATCGATTTTCAATTTTTTTTTAAATTCAGAATTAAATTCGCAAGAACTCTGTCGAGGCCTAATTTTGATTTTTTTTTGTTTAAATTTTTGTAGAGCTGCAAATAGCGAAGAAGTATTAAAATTGTTTAAAAATTCGTTTTTCGGTAGACAAATTGAGGTGTCATCGATATAACGGACATAGAATGTGATTGGGTACTTAAGTGATTTTGAGATTTTGATTTCAATTTCTTCCATGACAATATTAGCTGCAGCAGCTGATATTGGAGATCGCATGGGGATCTCCAATATTATTGGTGTTATTGGATCCAAAACTGGATTTAGAACATCAATGCTTTTATTACCGAAAACTTAATTCTACAGCAAAGCATTTTTTAAAAAATGAAGAGTTTATTAAAAGAAATAACGACACTATAAATACTAACCCGGATAAAAGCAATAAAAGTGTCATAATGAACCAAACAGATTGCATTACTAAAGCTTTATGCTTGTTAGAAGATAAAACAACTTATAAAATTATAAAAAAATATCCTACAAGAAAATTTCAAACTAATTTAATTGCATTACTAATTACTTTAAAAAACAACAGCGTTCTTAACCCTCCGTTAGACGCAACCCTAAAACTTCCTAGTTTAGACGCAATGTGCCTGACAGGCCACCTGTATTCACTCGAGAAGCACATCAGAAATAATTGATATAGAAAGTTATCTTAAGGTTTTTGGGGCTGCTGATTACGACTCTGATGTTAAAATTGCAAAATTCAAAAAAGTAGATTCAATATGGCGACTACTGAAAGGCAGAATCGCCGAATTAGCAATTTTCTTTCAACTCGTCTGAAACTTGATGTGCTGGGGTTTTCGGGGTCGCTCATTACGATTCTGACGTTAGAATTACTAAACTTAAAATGGTGGATCTAATATGGCGACTATTGAAAAGCAGAATCACCGAATTCGCGGGTTTATTTTAATTGCACAAAATATAGGGATTTTTCACGTTAAAAAAATTATGGATCAAATATTGCAGCCATTACATTCTAAATTCCCGTTTTGTTCATTTTTCATAAACACTGTCATCGAAATCGAATAAGTTGTTTATACAAGTGTCCGCCATATTGCATTCGCCATTTCATTTTTTTGTGGAATCGACATCAAATTCTTCATCGGCAACCCAAAAAACCACTGAGAGTGAAATTTCAAGTTTACATTATGAAAGCTTCTCTTTTTGCTAATTTGTTGGCGACTTGGTCCGCTCGGGTGCAAGCAACCTGGCAGGTTTGAAGGATCATAGTCACATTTTACGTAGTCTGCTATAAAACTGATTAGAGCGTTTCGGAAGAGCTTGTATTGATTAACGAATACTAAGAAGGTCAGGCCTATGTGCGCTCTGCAGTAGGAGAGATGAGCGGAAACAGCTTGAGGTGGCCTATCAGGCCGGTTGCGTCTAACGGAGGGTTAACGCCGATATTTATAATTATTTAAACTGCACAAATGGCACTGCACCGCGTTTTTACGGACTGCCAGATTACACAAAATTGATTGCCCACTCAGACATATCGCCTTTTTTCCCGGTTCACCGTTTTATTGTCTTTCTAGATCTCTAGCAAAGTCTTTACGAAAAAAATTGTTGTAAAGAAATTGAACCTCATGCTTTTTTATCTAAGGAAGACTTGGATAAAGCTCTGAACCTATGCATAGAGACATCTTTTTGTCAGTTCGATGGTAAATTTTACCAACAAATTTACGGGTTACCCATGGGACCTCCAATATCACCTGCTGCTGTTAATATTGTCATGGAAGGAATTGAAAACAAAATCTTAAAATCACTTAAATACTCAATCACATTCTATATTCGTTATATCGATGACACCTTAATTTGCCTACCGAAAAATAAAGTCATCGAATTTATAAATAAATTTAATACTGCTGACACTAAACTTAAACTTACTGGTTATAGCATTAAAAATCGAAAACAATAAAATTATAACCACCTGATGTCGCAAACCAGTTTGGTCAGGTAGATTTTTAAACTTCCACTCTTGTTTGTCGAGGACATGAGATTAAGCCAATGGCCCAGGTGTGAAAACACATCTTCTACGGCAAGTCTGGTTTTGACAGTACTTTAGGGTCCCTGGAGTGGGGTTCTCAAGTACACAACATTGATTCACTACACCAGATGTAAAAAAAATATTCTTCAGTGAAGTCTGCTTGTTACAGTAGCTGAGGGTCCCTGAAGTATGTTCCTCGAGGAGACGAGATTGAACCAATGTCTTAGGTGTAAAAAACACATCTTCTGCGGGGAAGTCTGGTTTTTACAGTATTTGAGTATTCCAGGAGTGGGTTCCTCGAGGACACGAGATTGAACCAATGCACCAGGCGTAAAAAACACATCTGCTTCAGGGAATCTGGTTTCTACAGAAATTTAGGGTGCCTATAGTGGGGGTTCCTCGAGGACACGAGATTGAACCGAAGCCCCAGGCGTGAAAAACATGACTTCTCCGGGGAAGTCTGGTTTCGACAGTACTTTAGGGTCCCTGGAATGGGATTCTCAAGGACACGACCTTGAATCAATATCCCAGGAGCCAACAAAATCTTCAGGGATGTCTGATTTTCACAGTACTTTAGGGTCCCTGATGTAAGCTCCTTGAGGACACGAGATTGCACCAGATTTTCCCGAAGAAGTTGCCTTTTTCACGCCTGGGGCATCGGATCAATCTCATGTCCTCTAAGAACCTACTCTAGGTACCCTGAAGCACTGTAAAAATCAGACTTATCCGGAGAAGATGTGTTTTTCACACTGGGGCATTGGCTGGATCTCGCGACCTCGAGAAACCAAATCTAAGCACTCTAAAATACTGTAAAACTCAGACTTCTCTGGAGAAGATGTGGTTTTTACCCCTGGAGCATTGGTTCAATCTCGTGGCTTCCAGAAACACACTCCAAGCACTCTAAAGTACTGCAAAAATCAGACTCCCCCAAAGAAGATTTTTTCTTTCACCTGGGGCATTGATTTAATCTCATGTCTTCGAGCAACTTACTGCAGGGACCCTAAAGTACTATAAAAACCAGACTTCCACGAAGAAGGTGTACTTTTTACACATGGGGTATTGGTTTAATCTCGTGTCCTCGAAGAAATTACTTCAGGGACCCTAAAGTACTGGAAAAATAAGACTTCCCAGGAGGAAATCTTTTTTTCATACCTGAGCATCGGTTCAATCTCGTATCCTAGAAGAACATACTCGAGAGACACTAAAGTACTGTAAAACACAGACTTCCCCGGAGAAGATGTGTTTTTAACACCTGGGGCATTGATTCAATCTCGTGTCATCGAGGAAATTAGTTCAGGGACCCTAAAGTACTTTAGAAACCAGACTTGCCCGGAGAAGATGTGTTTTTTACACCTCGAGCATTGGTTTGATCTCGTGCCCTCGAGGAACTTACTCCAAGGACCCTAAAGTACTGTAAAACCAGACTTCCCCGGAGATGATGTGTTTTTCATACCTGGGGCATTGATTCAATTTCGCGTCTTCGCTGAAGTTGCTCCAGGGACCCTAGAGTACTGTAAAAACCAGACTTCCCCGAAGAAAATTTGTTTTTTGCACCTGGAGCATTGATTCAATCTCGTGTCTTCGAGGAACTTACTCCAGTAACCCTAAAGTACTGTAAAATCAAGACTTCCCCGGAGAAGATGTGTTTTTCATACCGCGGGCATGGATTCAATGTCGTGTCTTCGACGAACTTACTCCAGGGACCCTAAAGTACTGTAAAATCCAGACTTCCCCGAAGAAGATTTGTTTTTTGCACCTTGGACATGGATCCAATCTCGCTTCTTCGAGGAACTTACTTCAGAGACCATAAAGTACAGTAAAAACCAGACTTGCCCGAAAAAGATGTGTTTTTACACATGGGGCATTGATTTAATTTTTTGCCCTCGAGGAACTTACTCCAAGGACCCTAAAGTGGTCTCAAAACCAGACTTCCCCGGAGAAGATGTGTTTTTTAGACCTGGGGCATTGATTCAATTTCGTGCCTTCGAGGAACTTACTCCAGGAACCCTAAGGTACTGTTAAACCCAGGTTTCCCCAGAGAAGATGTGTTTTTGGCACCTTGGGCATTGATTTAATTTCGCAGTATGAATTCTTCAGGGAGGCTACCTGGAGGGCGCTCAAAAGAGTGTCCTCAGATCAATGGCCAAGATTCGTGAGTTGCTCCAGAAGATGGTGAGGGCTACGGCGTGGTTCCCGGGTAAACCGGAAGAACTGTCTGAGAAACTCCAACGGCTGGAGGGTTTCAACGCCTCTCTTAAGACAACGTCCTGGCGAATCGTTAGGCACGATAGGCCTCACGAAGATGACACAGCAGGAGGCACCAAGCATCTCCTAGTTGTGCAGATTCCTGGGTCTCAGACGATGGCTCTTGCGACCCTCAACAACAAGCCCTTCTATCACTTTAGACAGGTCAACTTTGGGGTTGCTGGCCAGGGACAGGAGGAGCCTGTTGAGACGCAGGAATATTGGAAGCAGACCTAAATGAATGCTCCTGGTCTCACCATTACCCAGATTAACTTGCATCACAACAAAGGCGCCTCTGCAGTTTTGCAGAGGGGCATGGCTGCGAGGCACACAGGTATCTCGCTAATCCAAGAAACTTGGTTAGTTTGAGATACCATAAGGGGATTAGGGGGGGCTGGTATTTTCTGTGTCACGGACCCCAAGGCGGCCAAACCAAGGGCCTGCATACTGACGAAGGGAGTCAACGCTGTCCTGCTGCTTGAGCTATGTTCGAGAGACCTGATGGTGATAGCCACGGATCTCAAAGAAATAGGAAAGCTACTTCTGGGATCGGCTTACTTTTCGTATGACAGCGATACTGACCCACTAGTGGAGGTATGTACACTGGTGAAATATTGCAAGGTAAGGGGTATTCTTCTACTGTTGGGATGCGATGCTAATTTCCACCATACTTTGCGGGGCAGCACGGACGTCAACTCAAGAGGTAATGACCTACCGGAATACCTAATCACCACTGATTTAGATATTCTTAACACGGGGAACACACCGACGTTCCCTAACTCGGTCAGGGAGGAAGTCATTAACATCACTCTCTGTACCAGTAGTTTTAGAGATAACATCAAGAGGTGGAGAGTCTCAGATGAACATACTCGCTCAGATCACTCACAGATAGAGTTCGTGTTGGAATCCATTGTACCTGCTGGCCCCAAATGGGTCAGAAATCCAAAACAAACGGACTGGGATCAGTTTTCCACGGAGTCAAGACCAGAAACAGTTCACACAGAAGCCATCAAAGCTACTTATGAAAGTAACTCAGAGTCGGACGGGGACACTTTGGCTCACTTGATCAAGGCACGTTTCCCGGGCTTTTCAAGGTTTGGAGAAGTGGGGAGGGCACCTCAGAGGCAACCAAAGTCGCCTCCGGCCCAACTGGGCCTGGAACGGCGGCTTGAAAACGAGATTGTCACCCCTGCCAGGGTCGGGTGGGCCCTGAAGTCCTTCAGCCCTTAAAAATCTTCTGATTCAGATGGTATATATCCAGTCCTCTTACAGAGGGCTGGAGAGGCCATCGTAGGGCCGCTAGTAAAACTTGCTAGGGCTAGTCTGACGCTGGGACATGTCCCGGCGGCATGAAGGGGTACGAGAGTAGTCTTTATTCCGAAAGCAGGTAGGATCGGTTATACTTAACTAAGGGTTTCTGTCCCATCAGCCTAACATCTTCCCTACTAAAAACAGTAGAAAGACTTGTGGATGGATATATTCGCGATAAGGTCTTGTCAAGGAGGTCACTTCACAAAGAGCAACACGCCTATAGGGCTAGTCACTCGACGTAGACGGCCCTAAGCGGAGCAGTAAACCTAATTAAAGGACAACTGAAGGAGAAAGGCGTCGCGATCGGAACCTTTATGGACATGGAAGGAGCCTTTAACAACACCTCTGGAGTGGTGATCAGGGCGGCCATGATTACACATGGTGTGCCTACTGTAGTCGTGGAATGGACGTGCCATATGTTTGCCAACAGGAATCTAACTACGACTAAGGAAGCGTAAACTCGGGATGTCCGCAGGGAGTAGTTTTATCGCCCTTGCTTGTAAGACAGACGCGTTTGTTTTCACCAGAAGATATAAGTAGGAAACCACGAGTACACTGAAACTTGGAGGACAAACAACTGCAGATCAAAAAACGAGCTAATTACCTAGGAGTGATTCTGGATAAGAAGCTGTTATGGAACGAGCACCTAGAAAACAAGTGCAAGAAGCTAGTAGCGACTCTATGGCTCTACAGCAGAGCCATAGGGAAAAACTGGGGCTTGAAGCCGGAGACACTCATGTGGATCTACACAGCGATCTTGCGACCAAGGCTGACCTATGCGGCGATGGTCTGGTAGAGCAGGGTCGAGCTGTCCACTGTGAAGTCTCGACTGGAAAGGATCAGGGGACTGATTTTGGGAGCCATTACTGGTGCCTTGAAGTCGTCACCCACGATTGCACTGGGGGCACTAATCTCCATCTCACCCTTTCATCTCACCATTAAGGCCGTGGCTGTGAAAGCGGCCTGGAGAATAAATTTCGTAAATGACAGAAGAATCTCTACAGCAGTGAAGATCCTAGTCGATATCGCAAGGAGGCCGACCCTGAACATGTCCAGGGACAAAATGGCCACTCGCTACCTCTTCGACAAGAAGTATAGAGTTAGCCTATCCACGAAGCAGGAATGGGTCAACAGCGGCGCACACCTGTCAGTGATGGAGACAACTGGTTTACAGATGGCTCCAAGAACGAGGAGAATGCAGGAGCCAGTGTACGAGTGTGGTCTGAAAAGTTTCCAACCTAACAATGATACGAGACATTTTTTCTTAATTTTATTTTTTTATTTTTCTACATAGTCTCCTTGTAATCTCTGTCCTCCGAGGGCAGTTTATAGATGAGGGAACAAAAAGAAGTCGCTTGGGGCTAGATCTGGTGAGTATGGCGGATGGTCAAGCAGTTCAAACCGTAAGTCATGGATTTTCGCCATGGCGACCGCTGAGGTGTGAGACGGCGCGTTGTCTTGGTGAAACAGGATTTTCTTTTTCTGCAAATGTGGCCATTTTTGTGCAATTCCTGCCTTCAGCTTGTCAAGTAATGATGCCTAGTATACACCTGTAATGGTTTTTCCTTTTCGTAGATAATCTGTTAAGATAACTCCATGACTATCCCAAAAATAGTCGCCATCACTTTCCCAGCCGAAAAAACAGTTTTTGCTTTTTTTTGGAGCCGCTTCCCCCTTTGCAGTCAACTGTTTTGACTGTATTTTTGGTTCGGGCGTATAATGGTGTATCCAAGTTTCATCTACAGGAATTAATCGGCGCCAAAACTTGGATTTATTGCGCCTTAACTGCACCAACAGAGCGTTAGAAATGTTCATTTGAACACGTTTTTGGTCTAACGTGAGCAAACGCGGCACCCAGCGCGCGGACAGCTTTCTCATGCCTAAATCTTAATTTAATATGGGCAAACACGTTCTTTGGACATTTTTAAAACGTCTGATATCTCTCTCACCTTAATTCGGCGGTCGTCTAGCACCATTTGGTGAAATTTAGCGATGTTATCGTCAGTAGTTGCAGTTTTTGGACGTCCCGAACGTTCATCGTCTCCCAAGCTCTTACGGCCATGTTTAAATTCAGCTGCCCGAAATTTCACTGTGGTAAATGCTGGACCATTGTTCCCATACACAGTGTCCAACTCAACTTTGATTTGCGTAGGCGTATTGCCTTCCAAAAACAAATATTTAATGACAGCTCGATACTCAATTTTTTCCATTTTCACAAAAACACTCACATCGATTCACTCAAACGACTGTCAATTAAGAACTGCGCCTCCAAAGTCGCTGAAACTTTAGTGAGTAACTGTCAAAAGATGCACAACTACATTCACTAGCTTTCATGGACGAGTGCTGCCATCTTCATGTATAGGTCGGAAACTTTTCAGACCACCCTCGTATATCGTAGAAGAAATGGAATGGGCTTCATAATCGAGTTGGGGTCCTACGCAACAGTTCTACATTCTGAGATTATGGCCATACTATAGTGCGCCAACAAGGCAAAGGCGTATGACAACAAAAGAAACATCTGAATCTGCTTAGACAGCAGGGCTGCTATGTTGGCCTTGAATAGAACAAAGACCACGTCGCTTATAGTATGGGAGTGCTTCGAGGCAGTCAATATGCTAGCGACGAAAAATCGAGTTATTCTACTATGGATCCCTGGATACAGCGGTATCAAGAGCAATGCGATATCGGAGAGGCTAGCCAAACTAGCAGCAAGAAGAAATTTTACTGGACCCGAGCCAGTTGCAGGTATTTCCACTAGGTCAGTCACTGAAGAAATTAACAGTTGGCTGACTCAGGAACATCAGAATGAGTGGGATTTGGCCTCTGGTTGCAGAGAGGCCAACACACTCTTGGGCTCAAAGCTTAACTTTAACCGAGCAGGGGAAATACTCAAGCTCGGTAGAAAAGAGGTCAAAGTCCTAACAGAAATGCTTATAGGACATGGGAATCTCGGATATCACAGATATAAGAGAGGGCTTGCGGAA
>CAKNWT010223194.1:10390-20390 GCA_932066315.1 Andricus coriarius
GACATGGGAATCTCGGATATCACAGATATAAGAGAGGGCTTGCGGAAAGTCCCCTATGTTGCCTGTGCGGAATGGATGATGAGAAAGCTACTCACATCCTTTGCCACTGCTCTGCGATTGTGGGGAAACGTGTAACACTCACTGGCAGTTACTGCATCAGTGAGTCAGAGATATCAGTCAACAGCGTGGCTGCGGTCCTCTCCTTATGGAGAGAGCTTTGGGGTCACGGTTAGGCTCACAAGGGGATTCAACGGGATTACCCAAGCGTCAGGGGCTGTTGCGGTCTCAACCCAGCTAATAATAATAATACACCTGGGGCATGAGTTCAAACTCGCATCTTTGAGGAACTTACTATAGGGACCCTAAGGTACTGTAAAAACCAGACTTCCCCGGAGAAGATGTGTTTTTCGTACCTAGGGCATTGATTCATTTTCGTGTCTTCGAGGAACTTACTTCAGGGTTCCTAGAGTACTGCAAAAACAAGACTTGCCCGAAGAAGATATTTTTTTTTCACCTGCGGCATTGGTTTAATCTCGTGTCCTCGAGGAACTTACACCAAGGACCCTAAAGTATTGTAAAAACCAAACTACCCCGAAGAAGATTTGTTTTTTGCACCTGGGACATGGATTTAATCTCGTCTCTTCGAGGAATTTACTCCAGGAACCCTAAAGTACTGTAAAACCCAGACTTCCCAGCAGAAGATGTGTTTTTGCACCTGGGGCATTGATACAATTTCGTGTCTTCGAGGAACTTACTCGAGGAACCATTGGAGTACTGTAAAGACCTGACTTTCCCGGAGAAGAAGTGTGTCTTACACTTGGGGCATTAGTTTGATCTCGTGTCTTCGAGGAACTTACTCGAGGCACCATTGGAGTACTGTAAAGACCTGACTTTCCCGGAAAAGAAGTGTTTCTTACACCTGGGGCATTGGTTTGATCTCGTGTCTTCGAAGAACTTACTCCAAGGACCCTGAAGTACTGTGAAACCCAGACTTCCCCGACGAAGATGTGTTTTTCATACCTGGGGCATTGATTCAATTTCGTCTCTTCGAGGAAATTACTCGAGGGATCCTAGAGTACTGTAAAAACCAGACTACCCCGAAGAAGATTTTTTTTTGCATCTGGGGCATTGATTAAATCTCGTGTCTTCGAGGAACTTACTCCAGTAACCCTAAAGTACTGTAAAATCCAGACTTCCCCGGAGAAGATGTGTTTTTCATACCTCGGGCATTGATTCAATTTCGTGTCTTCGAAGAACTTACTCCAGGGATCCTAGATTACTGTAAAAACTAGATTTCCCCAAAGAAGATGTTTTTTTGCACCTGGGGTATTGATTTAATCTCGTGTTTTCGAAGAACTTACTCCAGAGACTCTAGAGTGCTGTAAAAACTAGACACCCCTTGAGAAAATGTGTTTTTTACATCTGGGGCATTGATTTAATCTTGTGTTTTCGAGGAACTTACTTCAGGTACCCTGAAGTGCTGTAAAACCCGGACTTCCCCGGAGAAGATGTAGTTTTTACACCTGAGGCATGGGTTCAATCTCGTGTCCTCGAGGAAACCACAGTTGGTGCAAAATTTTGACGTGATTAGCATAATTTTCTCGAAGAAGATGTTGTTCGCATACCTGGTGGAAGTGTGTGATGTCCGGAGTGTGAGTTTCGAGAGCGCAGCTCATCATCGGAAGTCAAACTTAGTCTAAAATTAGTTTGTAGAAATGTTTGTAGAATTTCCGTATGGAATTTACATTTGGAATTTGCACATGGAATTTCCGCAGAACGCTTTCCGTTGAATTTTTTCACGTTCTAGACGAGAAAAACAATGTATAATCTACCATGAAACTTTTCTAATTTCCGTTAACTAATAATAAGTCAAGCGCAATGTATTTACTTAATTGTATTACTTTGAATCTATTTTTAGTCAAAACAAACTTTATTTAAATTTTTCATTATATGTGACCGTCCGCGAAGAAAGGGACCTTATGCGTCAAAGGTGGGGATGCGTCCACGAAAAGTACCCCTTCCACATACCACTACCTTTTAGGCGCTGCATCCGTGACCCAAGGGTTGCTTCGGCTATACGGTATACCCAACACGTTTTATCGAAGCCCATAACCCACTCGAGTCGTTGGGGCTGAAACCAATGTTTTTTTATACGAACTACGTAATTTTCCGTAATACTATCCCTAGCCCGAGGGGCCATTCACTGAGAAATCAGGGAATCAGAAAAACATGAATGCCACAGTTCATAAATGATTCCTTTGTGAATCCCAGGATTGACCATGATTGCCCATTGATTGTTCCAAAGAATCCGCTTCGGACTTCGCTTGAATGGCAGCAACTCCGTGAAACTGTCGCCGGAACGTACAGTATATAACCATAGTTACCATATATAAATAACTTGATTAATTAAAAAATTATCAGAATATTGATTCATAAAAGTAATTTTATACGTGTTTATTATTAGATGAAATAAAGAAAAAAACACGAGAAGAGATTGGCAATCGTCCAAACAAGGATGGGTTTTATAGATGTAAACATTGACATTTAATTTTAATTTAATTCAAATTTCGAAGTCGTGATTTAGGACTTCAATCAAATAAAAAATTTGGTCTCATGTTGAGTATCTTTTTGCGTTTTCTTCCAAAATTCATATGCAGTGGAGTTGACATATTTGACTAAACTATTAATTAAAGCTCTATCCCCTAGCATAAACCGAAATGTTTAAAGTGCGTTTTTGTAGAGTCCATAGTAATTTTCTAATTTTCATTCGAATCTAAGAGGGAATGCAACTAATTTACAGCAAATTTTTCTAGTTCGTTCACTGTTTCGTCAGTAATTGTTCGAAAAGAATAAGAATTATCCAAGTTCTGACAACCAAATAAATTCTTAATGTATTTAGGAATCTCAGCGGCTTTAAATGAGATTGCAAAGCAACCCAAAACTGTGATTTTAAACTGTGTTCTTTGTCCACAGAAGTCAAATTTTTCTTGCAGTTTCTGCAAAGTGCACTGGAATTTGTTCCATTATTTTTTGATACACCGCTCTCGTTACTTGAAAACATGATTGTCTCTCAATTATCTGCTCAATCATCGACCTGTAAACGATATTGATATTACTCGCAATCTACATCTGAATCATCACAAGTATTATTCAATAAATAATAGACTGAATCCATTTCAAATCAGACAGATAGGGAAACTTCAACCGACTTCTTCTCTTAGCGAAAAAAACATATTGTTTCTTAGAGAAAATGAGGCGACGCGTATTTTTCTGATTTTATAATCAAAAAGTTTCTGTGAAGTTATGAGTATTTGAATTTTGAACTTAAAAAAACAACAACTCTTTCTTTAAACCTGTATAACTTTTGACCTAATTGAGACATTAAAATTTTTATTCCACTTCCTGGTGTGGCTTTTCGTCCTCTTTTGAAATCCCATAGACAATTTTCAAACAGTTTAAAATGCCTTAAATCACGTCCATTTTTTTTTTAATATGAAGAACATATTTTCACAAAATCCACACCTTTTTATTGTAGCCATTTTTTTATTTTTACTTTTATATGAAAAACATCCTGTAAGTTTCATGCGGGCTGAACCATTTTTGTTACCAAGAGAATCTTTTTTTCGAAAAATGGAATTTTCTAGTTTTTTCTACAAACAACCACATATTGAAAACACTGCTAAAATAGAGTTTGCTTCCATTTTTCGAACAAAAATTCTCGGGGCTACAAAAATAATTTGGTATGAAAAAAATACAGAATTTCTTCCTTGTATAAATGCAAATTGAAATAAATTGGACTATATAAAAAAATCGAGTTTTTCATCAAATAAATTTTTCATGTTTGTAAAATTCAGTCGGGAAGATAAAGACGAATTAAATAGAAAACGAACTCATTTTGAATTTTCGAATTTTTTTTACGAGTCATACAAAATATTATAAAAGAGTAAAAGGTATTGTTGGTAAAACTTTTTAAAAAGAGCAAACTTCAATTTTTCGTTCAATGTTTTGAAGAAAAAATTCTCGTAGCTACAAAAATAACTTAGCCAGGATAAATTCACAGTTTGTCTACATTATAAAAGTAAACATATAACAAAAAAATGACAGAAGATAAAAATGTGGGGTTTTTGTGAAAATATTTTCTTTACATTTTCAAAAAAATCGACGTGATTTAAGCAATTTTGAATCTTTTGAAAATTTCCCAGCGGATTTTAAAAATGGACGAAAGAGCAAACCAGTATCTGGAATAAAAATTTAAATGTCTCAATTAAGTCAAAAGTGGTAGAATAATGATCTAGTCATTTATAACAATCAATAATAATAAGATGTTTATACAAAACGAAACTAACAGAATATGTAGTAGATACACATTGTTTTCAATTTATTAAAGAAATACAAAAATTTTAAATGGGAGATTTTATGAGAAAATGAACTTTTAAAATTTCCATAAAATCATACGTTGTTTTGTCTTTTTATGTTCAAACACAATTTTAATCATGTCTATTAACATATATTAATAATTCTCACTTAAAGTAAAAAAAATGGAATAGGTGCACCCGTTAAATATAGAGCATTTAAACGTAAAATTTCGTAACTTTTGGTTATTGTAATGTTAACTTCAATAGATTGCAGGTAAAGAAAATTGTTTATAACTCCTTATTATACTTGAAAAATAACCTATTTCGAAATAATGTATTCCGACACCCTAAGCTAGATTTCTCTGTATGATTTTAAGTGGAATCATTCATTACTAGTTTAGAGAGGTTATTACATACCTTTTATATTAGGTATTTTTATGTAAATTTTTTTTATTTTATGAGACTGTGCTCTTATTTACCTGCTATCCAATATTATTGCAGAACCAGGAAAAAAGAAAACAACTTTCAACTCTCTTTTACAGCAAATGTTCCGTCTTGCGCATGACTGAATAAAATAAGCAATAACTGACTTAACCCGAATCGAGTGAATACAGCTTCAAGTGACATGATTTCTCAGAGAATAGCTCTTCGCCCTAGACCTATACTTGACCAGTTAGTTTTTCCGAAAATTCGGTAATACTATAAGTTAGTGCCATTTTTATAGGGTAATTAATAATAATTTGGCATTCACAAATAATTACTTTCTTAGATTTCTTCATTTTATTTTTTTCGCGAGCATCCAGTCACATGCCGATGAAAATTAAAAAACTAAATGAAAATTAAAAAAAAATGTAAATTAGTAATAAAACCTCGTGTAACGATTCAAATATTTTTACATTCTCATTCATGAGAGTGTAATGTAATCGTCCAAATTTGCGATGTCTGGGTTTTAACGGATCTTTACGTTTCGGCACTCACAGGTTCCGAAAATCATAAAATTTGTCGGTGTCTGTCTGTCAGTCTGTATGCCTGTATGTCTGTATGTCTGTATTTTTGTATGTATGGTTACACGCAGAAAAAAGAACCCTATATTTTACTGAAAACCAAGTTAAATCTACTGATCTTCCATGTACTTATATGGACAACACGGCAGTTCAGTAAATGTTACAAGTATAGGCAACTGAATATGACTATCATTTCAGGTTACCAGTGGCAATTCTCAAGTGGTGCTGACCTGCGGATCCGTAGATTTTACCGATCCAGTCGCTATTCAGCACGGATATTATTAGTAGCAGTGGGACTCCGATGCGGTTTCGAAGGCGAAAATCGAACGAACCTCTCTTTCCAGCTACACACGTAAGAAAAAGAGGTCCGTTCGATTTTCGACTTTCGACACGGTATCGGAGTCCCACTGCAGACTGCAGAGCTAACTTACATTAATGGTATAGACTATAGTTAGTATAGTTTAGACTTTAGAGTCTTCAGACGGCACTATGAATTGTAAAAAAATATTGATAAAAAATAATTAATAAATCAATACGCGGTTAATTCATAGATACATGTTCGGATATACTTATAATTAATCGGTATTTGTAAGGTTACAACGCTTATAATACAATTGAAATTTCGCACGCAGCGGGGGGGTTGGAACGCATAAACCTAAGCACGCAAGTCGACTATCTTAACCACTACACTATTAAACAAGTTACGATCTGTGAAATAATCCCGAAATGCATTTGTAACTGAGTTGGTGACCTCGGTAACGACTTCTGAATACGCGCCCATGCCATCGCGCGTACAAGAAAAATGTTCTCGCATTTACCTCATATCCATACGAGTCAGCTGTGACAGGCGGGGGACACAAACACGTAGTGCTCCAATAAACTCTCAACTGTACGCGATCTGTGAATAAGATGTGCCATCCAAAATAGTGTTATTTATTATAAAACCCCTTTAATGCTAAGTGGGAATATGTATTAATGTGACGACTGTCACAGAAATGTCAAAAATAAATGTTTTTTAGGTGATGCCATGAGGTGATGCAATCCATCCATTGCTGATGGCGTCATGAATTCATCCGGTGGTCCGCGCGGATCAGATCGGTAGCATGTACCGATCCTTCTGCAATGTTTACTGCACCACTATTGTAATCTCGGTTCAGTGAATTTCACATATCTTACAGTATTTAATACTAGGGAATAGAGGTTTGATTTACTAAAGGCTTGCCGCTTAATTCACCTTAACTTGACTGTGACATTTACAAAATGCTAAGTGATTTTGACATGTTCATACCCTCATTAAGAGCAGTTTTTACTGTTACGGTTACAAGAAACACGTTACATTTCTTGATAAGTAAATATAACATTTCTTTTTTCTGCGTGTACCTGAATGTTGTAGCCACGCTAACTTTTGAAGGATTTGTCGAGTCGAGTCAGCCTTTGATAAACTTCTTAAGGGTCCAAAAATGAAGGTCAAGTTCGTTAACCAGATATTTTGGATGAAAATTCAAAAAGTGAGCACATTTTGAAAATTTTTAAGAGCACTTTTTTTTAATATTTGAAAATTTTATGTACGGATATTTGTAGTAAATAGAAAGACAAACCATTTATCCTTATGACATTTTTTGGAAAAATTAAAATTATCAGAGTTATAGCATTTTCAAAATCCAAAAAAAAACAAACGAAAATTAACATTTTAAGACGAACAACGCACGATATGAAAAAAAGTCAAGAGGAGAAAAACGTTTCTTTTTGAGATCCGTACAAGATTATTATAGGAACTTTTTGAATTTTTTCGAAAAATCCAAAATTCAAATTTTGATGGCACTAAAAATAATAAAAAATCAAAAGCTCAATTTTTCTGTCAAACTATGCAAGATACAAAAAACAGAATCGACCCCTCAGACCTCCTAATTCGATCGTTTATTCGTTTTGCAGTAATTTGAAGTTTTTCAATTACAGTAATTTAATCGAAAATCGACATTTTTATTTCTTTCAAGTTCAAATGCTACCAAGTATTATTTACAATAATGGGATACATGTTTTCGATGTATTTTTTGCCGTAGAAAACGAGGGTGTTATTATTTTTACTCTACCAGCCATCTAGAAAGCGCTAATGGCGTTTTTGTCGCGAATTTTTTGGAAAAAGCTGTATTTTTAGGTTAATTTTATCAACTAGCGCATTCTAGATGATTTCTAGAATAAAACTAATAGCATCATTGTATTCTACGAGAAAAAATACATCAAAAACATGTATCACAATACTAAATATAATTTTTAAGTACCCTTTAAAAGTTTGATAACAAAGTGATTTTTTCGCCAACTGGCCGCACTGGCAGCGTAGCTCATAGGCGTAGCATTTTTATTTTCATCAAGTTCAGGTACAACCAAACGTTATTTTCAATAGTATGACACATGTTTTCGATGTATTTTTTCTCCTAGAACATGATAGTGTTATTTGTTTTCAACGATGTAATTACCTAAAATGCGCTAGAGGCGAAAAATCATTAAAAAACACGGCTTTTCTTCTTACGATACACTACAAAACACGCTTCTAGCGCTTTCTAGTCAATTTTTATAATGAAACCAATAATATTATCGTCTTCTACGAGAAAAAATACACCAAAAAGATATACCATACTTTTGAAAATAATGTTTGGTTGCTGTCAGTCCGGCTGATAGTCGCAATTTAAATGAATTTCATAAATAATTAAAAATGAAAATTCACTATAACTCATCAAGCGCACTTCTACTTTGAATAAATATGTACATGAGTGTGTATGAATAATATAAATTGTATATACACATAAGCGAGTAGGAGCAAGGAAATATGTGAAACATAAAAAACAATAATTATTTAATATCACAGTATTTATTCAATTGATTAGGTATGATATACACATATTAATATGCAACAATAGCATATATTTTTAAACATTTTACAATATTATATGAACAAATTATTATTTACAAAAACAGAAAATATATTTCTATGATAATCAAATAATTGAATAAATAACATAGTTCGTTCAAAGATGTGATGAAGAAAATGCAACTACACCTTTTTCGAATTTCAACAAATAGGAAGGATCATTTATTGCATTTATTTTTAATCTGTTCCAATAAATTAAAAATTCACGGTGGATAGACTCGCCTGCTTGTTCTAACCAAATGCCGAGGCCATCCCCATCGAGAAAACTGAGAGTATCTTTAATATGATGCAAAATCACGTGTATCTTCAAAGTTTTGGAATTCTCAGTAGCTTCATATATTTTTTTGAATTCTTTTAAATTTTTATCTAAATCACTTCCAACTTTCTTAACAGAAAAGCAACTTGCAACTATTTTATCCATGAGTTTGAATGCGTTTATGTAAGGCACCAATCGAAGTCGACCAACATTCTTATAAATCTCTGGATCGTCCAGCATATGCAGGTTTTAATAGTTTGCGACAGGCGTTTCCTTCAAATACTGTTTTTTTTTTGTTTCACATATTTCCTTGCTCCTACTCGCTTATGTGTATATACAATTTATATTATTCATACACACTCATGTACATATTTATTCGAAGTAGAAGTACGCTTGATAAGTTATAGTGAATTTTCATTTTTAATTATTTATGAAATTCAATTAAATTGCGACTATCAGCCGGACAGACAGCAACCAAACATTATTTTCAAAAGTATGGTATATGTTTTTGGTGTATTTTTTCTCGTAGAAGACGATAATATTATTGGTTTCATTATAAAAATTGACTAGAAAGCGCTAGAAGCGTGTTTTGTAGTGTATCGTAAGAAGAAAAGCCCTGTTTTTTATGATTTTTCACCTCTAGCGTATTTTAGGTAATTCCAACGTTGAAACAAATAACACTATCATGTTCTACGAGAAAAAATACATCGAAAACATGTGTCATACTTTTGAAAATAACGTTTGGTTGTACTTGAACTTTATGAAAATAAAAATGCTACGCCTATGCGCTACGCTGCCAGCGCGGCCGGTTGGCGAAAAAATCACTTTGTTATCAAACTTTTAAGGGGTACTTAAAAATTATATTCAGTATTGTAAAACATGTTTTTTATGTATCTTTTCTCGTACAATACAATTGTGCTATTAGTTTTATTCTAGAAATAATCTAGAATGCGCTAGTTGATAAAATTAACCTAAAAATACAGCTTTTTCCAAAAAATTCGCGACAAAAACGCCATTAGCGCTTTCTAGATGTCTGGTAGAGTAAAAATAATAACACCATCGTTATCGACGGCAAAAAATACATCGAAAACATGTATCCCATTATTGTAAATAAGATTTGGTAGCATTTGAACTTGAAAGAAATAAAAATGTCGATTTTCGATTAAATTACTGTAATTGAAAAACTTCAAATTACTGCAAAACGAATAAACGATCTAATTAGGAGGTCTGAGGGGTCGATTCTGTTTGGTTTTTTCCATGTTGAATAACGCTACATTCACAATTTTTCTCTACATTTTTGCTCCATTTATATCGCCTTCCGGGACGCCGTGTCGGAGAGACGCTTGAAAATTATCCTCATGAAATTTCTCATTTCGATAAAAATTCAAAAAGTTATATGCTTTTCAACATTTTGAAAACTTCCAAAAAATAGAAAAAAAAAATATTTTTCTGTTCGATT
>CAKNWT010223202.1:0-11016 GCA_932066315.1 Andricus coriarius
ATCAGCTTCTCTTATATACTAAAAGTCGCACACATATTCTTAAATTTAACCTCTCGGATACAATACGCACATAGATATTTGAATTCGCCCGCGTATAGTTACGATAAAAATACCACCAGGAGCGTAACATTCACATGTTACATTTAAAAACCGGTACTGCCATCTGGACGCTCGCGTCTCGCTGTTACACTTTTGTAAGTAGAGAGTGCGTTCAACAAGGCCAAGCGAGTCGGTGCTTTGTCGGTGTTTCACAAGCAAACACCGTAAAAAGTAAAGTATAACATTTAAATCATTGAATTTGTGTAGCGTTGAGAAGGTGCCTGGAGGGCAAAGTTTCGTATAATTATTAATTATAATCAATAATAATAACCGGTCCAAGAATTCGTCAAGAGGCAGATTAGTGACACGCTGCAGGAGAATGTATTTTAAGGAGAATCAGTCATGTTTGGAGTGAAAAAAAACGTTATTGCCTATAACTTTAATGTGTTTGTCAACTTGTCTCCAACTTTGATGGTCCTTCTCGTCGACAAAATCTTTGAAAAGTGCGTTGTTAGAGCCGCGTATCAGCGAGTCTCTTGGACGTTAGGGCGTCCGGGAGCCAAACAATAACAAATCGCCTGCTTGAATTTAAGCAGATGAATTTCCATTTTCATCGAACAATCGGTATCTTTAAATCATCTTGTTTTTGCCCAAGTCATAATTACAAAGTTAACTGTTACTAAACATTGGTTTAATTACAATATATAACAATTATCATTTGCTTTATAGTTCACATTAGCCTTTAGGCATTCATAAATTTTCATTTTCGTCGGATAAATCAATTTTTTTTTAATTGCTTTATTCAAACGTATTTGAACTTATTATATTCTAAAATAGGCCGTAACAAGTCTTTTTGACACAATTATATCTATCCATTATTAAATACAAGTTGTATACCATTTCCATCTCAGAATATCAGATTCATCAACGCCGACAAGAAAATGAAATTTATTGAATATGTCTTATTTAAAGGAAATATGTTTATTTTTTCATGTTGCGTGAAGAATGTGTTTATTTTAAAACAATTACATTTTGATATATTATAACCTAATATTTCATGAAAAGTCTAATTGCTTTAAATAAGACACATTTAACAAATTTCATGTTCTTGTCAACTTCGATGAAACTGATGTTCTGATAGAAATAGCGTATTCCTTCTCATTATGAATGAACATAATCTTGCCAAATTGAAATATTATAGTCCATTATATAATATAAAAGTCAATTACCTTTGAATAGAGCAAGTTTGAGAAAAAAATGTTAGTGGCTCCGACAACAAATAAATGTTTGAAGTAGTTATGCTGGTGAATATTTAAGAGCTAAAATAAACTAGACAGCAAATTGTTAATGTTATTTATTTCAATTAAGGCAAAATTTCGTAAACAGATTTATAGAAATAGATTGTTCGACAAAAATAAGAATTCGTTTGCTAATATTCAAGCGTGCAATTTGTTAATAAGTAGTTAATGAATTTTCATCAATGCAAATAAACCGTTTTTCATATTTCACCACGTGTATAAATTAGTTGTGACAGTTTTGTTTTAAATTACAACCAGAAGTTTATTGCAAAGCGTGAAGGAAAAATTTGGAATTGAACATATTTTGATATCAGTCCCCCTCCAGCAAAATATATTTACGAACAAAAGAGATTATTCCAAATATGTTTCTCTCTAATGTTTGTTTATCATTTGTTCATAACTAAAAAGGCAAAGCTAAGTTAAACATTTCAGAAGAAACCGTAACTTGCTAGCACTTATCTAAGAGAAAATAGTAATAAATAATAGTAAATTGTTTATACAACTATTTTTATTAACTTGCATTAATGATTACCTCACTAAGTGAAAAGTGGGCAAAAAGTTAAAAACTTCAGAAAAAAACGCAACTATCTGGCATTAATATAGATGAGGATAGTAATTAACAATAATAATTTGTTTGAACAATTATTTTTTCTCAACTTAAATAATTATTAACTCACTCCAAGTGAAAAATAGACAAATAGCTGAAAATTGCAGAAAAAAACAAAACTTTCTACCATGAAGCAAAGAGAATATTATTTACAATAATAATAAATTGTTTCAACAATAGTTTTTGTTAACTTAAATTAATTATTACTTCACTCTAATTGAAGAATGGACAAAGTTGAAAAGTTTAAAAAAAACCGCAACTATCTAGTTTTAATATAGAAGAAGATAGCTATAGACAATAATAATTTTTTTAAACAATTATTTTTGCTATATTAAATTAAATATTAACTCACTCCAAGTGAAAAGTGAACAAAATGTTGAAAATTTCAGAAAAAAACACAATTTCTAGCATTATTTAAAGATACTATTATAAACGATAGTAATAAATTGCTTAGAAAATTATTGTTGTTAACATTAATGAACTATATTACCTCTCTCTAGTTGAAAATTAAAGAAAAAGTGAAAATGTATTGAAACAACCGCGACTTTCTATCTCTATTCTAAGAGAAAATTGCTACAAACAATGATAAATTGTTTAAACAATTTATGTGAACATCTAATTATCTTCCAATCCGAAACTATTAAAAAATAGTTATTTTAGGTTTTCTACTCATTTGCTTCATCAGAAACAAACATCAACAATTTTAAGCCCTATCACGTGTTGCTGTCACTGAAAGGTTCCAAACGCCTCTTTTGACCTGTTAGTGACAGAGGAAAGCACTGTCATTTAAAGGTGCACAGATGTCACTAATTCATCCACTCGTATGAAGCACAAAAAAATCAATAATTATTAACAAACAATGCGGACATTGCTGCCATCATGCTTTTAACATTAAAAACAACTACTTCACTTATAATTACAAAAAAAATCGTGATTAGAGCGTATAAAACAGTGAAAAGTTAAATATTGTACTCTTAAGAACTAACACTGTCACTAACTGGTGTCTTTAACTTATAAAGTGATTTTGTATAATTTTATAATGATAACAGCAAATTCAATTTTAAAAATAAATTTTTTTTAAAACAATTTCTTAAACTGAAAATTTTCATACAAAAAATTCAATAAAATGTTTTCATCAAATGTGCGTTGCTATATAATTTTATTTTAAGAATTCTTTAGATAAAATCTTTTTTGTATGTTTTAAAATATTATTTTACCTTACAGTGTAATGAAGGTTTCCGTCAAATCTACATTGTAAAAATCTTTAAAAAATGTAAGTATTATCAATTGTGCATTGCGTACATACAAGAAATTATGTAATTTTTTAATATTTAATCAAAGGTCAATATTTCAAAAATTAAATTATTTTCAATTTATTTGACCCTAAAGCCAAAAGTGAACATAAAAATTCTCAAAGAAAGTCACAATTATTATATAATATTTTTATACAATATATGCTAAATGTTCGACGAAAAAAACTGATATAACCTAAAGTTTTTCAAAATTCTAAGTTTGATTTTTAAGTCCTTTACACTTTTATTCATCACGTTTTTATTAAATATTATAGATATGGTTAAATTTTTTATTTGAAACATGACTAAATAAAAATAATTATACGTATTATTTCCAAATAAAATAATTTCCATAAAAACGTGACGAATATAATTGTAAAGAAAGTTTGAAGGAATGGAATCAGCTATTGTAAATTAAAATGGAATTCAAATTACGTATTTTCCTTAAAGCAGATCCAAAACAGAAATAATTATGCAAATAACTACATATTATAACCATGTAAATACAATTTGTTTGAAAACACGTTTTATTGGCGTAAAAATTCACTAAAATTGTACCTGAGATTGTGATGAAGGGATATATCCACATTCGAACCAATAGTAGTAGTAAATAGTTACAAATAAAAATAAATTAAATATTTTGTATACAAATAACAGTGTGATAATGTCAAATCCATTTTTGAAAGAAATTACTTTTTCTATTTAATTTTTCACTTTTCAGCCTTCTATTTGTCTCGTAGAGCGTTTATAATCTTCCATGTATATGTTTTATGTTGATTGGGATTTCAGAAAATCAAAAAAAATCCATGGACTAGCACGGTTTCGACAGCAGTCGAATTTTAACGAGCTGTATCTCGAAAAATATTCACTTTGTCAAAAATGTGTTAATTGATATCTCTAAAGCTCCATCAAATCTCCAATGGACTTTCTCATTTTTTTTATCATTCGATTTTTTAAATGGTACAAAACAACTTTAAGTAATGAAAAGTAAAATAACGGAAATGAAGAATTAAATAGCATCAATTTTAAAAGAGGTCAAAGAGAGAAAAAAGAAAAAGTTAAGTAAATCACATCTTGTGTAAAGCTCTTTTATTTTTTATACTGACATATTTCATGAGCAATTGCCGAAAAGTTAACCATTTTTGACAACAAGATTTTCAAAAGCAACAAAATTTTCAAACCGCCTAAAGTATTTTAAAAAAATTAAGGATAACCCGAGAGGATATGGAAATATAAAACTAATATATCAAGGAACGGATTTGTGATGGATATGAATTTTACAAAAAAAAATGTTGTAAATATTATTTGACAACTTTTCATTTTAAATTTGTAGCTTTGAATAGGTGCATAACAAGACATTTCCCGTACTCTTTGACTTATGATTTCTAAACGAAGTCGCCCAAAATTTATAAACTTTATTAAATTGTGCTTTGATATAATTTTAATAACTTACTTAGATAATATTAGAATCAAGTTTTTATTAAAATAAAAAGTGGTAAGTGACTAAGACTTAAAATACATATTCCAAAAAATATAGATTTTATAATATGAATCTTTCTATAAAAACTTTAGTCACGGCACTGGTCATCTCTCACAAGCGCTGAATCAATTCCTCTAGTTAGTATATAATAAAGTTCCAAATTTCATCTCTGAGCGTGAAGCGTGCGTTGCGTAGTTTCGTCAAAAGCGCTTTATATGTATAGTATTATATTAGGTTTATTTATGTGTGCATTATATGTGTCAAGTAGTTGTATGTGCCGTGAGTGTATTTGCGACGAAATTGTATTCTGATTGGCTGTGACTGACTAATGTGTATGTACGCGTATGCTGCTCAATGTGTACAAGAGTTTTTTTTTGATTCACTGAACTCTACGGTTTGCCAAACTGTCGGTCAAAGTTCCTCGAGCGTCCGTGATTCCTTCATGCGTTTTCTGTAAAGCCACTCACATTTTCTACCGATCCCTCGACCGCGTTTTACCCAATTATTCAGTAATCCTTATCTAACGTTTCATATATTTTAAATTTATGTGCATTAAAATTTCAACTACGAAGTACAGTATTAATTAAAGTACAGTTCGGAAGATATTCCTATCAATTTGTCACACTTTCATGTTTGTGAATTAAGTATCACCGAATAAAGTTTTACCGAACTAGAAATGAAACTTCATTAAAGTGACCTCATGTCTCCGTGTATTCAAAGGAATCAGTATAAACTCGGCCAAGCGATTTTTTCAACATCGCATGTAACGAAAAGCGCGGGTCTATTTAAAATCAATATATACTATCAATAATAATTCAGATAAATATTTGAAACAAATTTTCACTTTTAAAAATTAATTAAATTGAATCTATGAAATAGCGAACTTTTTTAAATAATGCATTATCAATGTAATGTATTACAAGTTTATAATTTGTTATTTTAAATAGACCGGCGCTTTTTGATACATGCGCGGTTGAAAAATAGGATGCGCTCTTTTTTTAGTTGTAACAACAATACAATAAAAATACATTTGTTTCAATATCAATGCATATTATGCATGTTAATGATATAAATTTATTGAAATTATACTTTTCTTATGGTAGCTGAGAATAAAAATTGATACAAAATAAATTAGAAATATTAAAGTAATCATGTAAAATAAAATGTGTACTTCATTTTGCAATGTCTGAATAAGCAGTCCCATACCGAGGTACACAAATAAATATAATATAAATTTGATTAAATTTCCACTGTGGACAAAATCGAATGCGAAGCACGAGACACGTGGTGAGAATGTGTTCATTAAAGCCAAAGGAGCTTTAAAAAAAATTAAAAATCACCAAAGGGCAGTTGTCAATGCTTTGACCTAATAATAATTTTAAAAGGTATGTTCACAAAGTTGAGCATATTACAAAGACCGAGCGCGCAGCACGAGATAAATATATTATCGAATTATAATAAGCTTGGCTAATTATCCCGAAAATTCCGGAGGACTAGTCCATCCCCTTTTCCCACTCCCTTAATTTTTCGAAGCGACTTCACGGAGAAAAATTGATGCTTGAATCAAGATGTACAAAGGGTAAGATCATACCGCCTAACATACAGATATTCATGCCGAACGTCTACTATCTTTTTGACATGTTAGGCTTACTAATATTTCTATTTCAAACTAAAACACATTCAGATGTTAAAATCGCCCAAGCGCATGCGCATTGCGCATTGGAATTTCACGGCAATTGAAGCGTTACTGCTCTCGCAACGAGATCGTATGGATTCTTCATGCGTGCAAGAGAGGAAACAAATTGAGTCACGGCGACCATTCAGTATAGTGATACTGGATTTTAAACCCAATCTCTAATGAGATATTAGAAATCACTAATTTTCATCATTATGACCCGTGACACAATGGGTGATTGTACTCAGCAGAATCGCCTTTCCCCTACTTGAATCTACTGGAAGAATGACACGCAAAAATCTCCTAACGAGATACAATTTGCTTATAATTTAAACTTGCTTATTGAGTTGGGTAATTGACCATGATAAACGCAAAGAACAGAAAAAAAAGAAATTATTCTCATTTGGAATACTGGGTTTAATAATTTTTACCCATAACTGAATTATGCAGTATTCGAGAATTAAATAAAAAGAAAAACGTTTATCTCAATGAGCCATGCTCTTAATGAGAAAGGACCGAAAACGTCCTAGTAAATGTTATGCTCATCGAGAGGATATAAATCCCACTTTACAATTGAGTTTAGGCTACGGCGAATGTATGCCACAGACCCGTCTGGACAAGGTAACAATGGTTTTGTAAATACACAACTGCCAATATTAAATCAATATGCGTAAGAATCTTTTCTTTCTCAGAGACCGATTCTAGTGGAATATACGTCCTTTCTATCCAACCTGAAGCTAAACGGCATAAATTTCCAATGCGCATCTAATTAAAGAAACCTATTGGGCTACTCTAAGAAGGAACCGCAGTTCTTTTCTTAGAGCTGGTGTTCCTGCCGACGCATCGGTAAACAGACGAGCTTTTTTGTCGAGAGCGGCTATTTAACAGCTCACCCCTCTAGTAGCCAGGTAAGTCCCTACTCCGGTGTTACCTGTGCTACCTCTGCGCTTCGCTGCTGGTGGTAATTCGAAGAAGGTTTACCGCATACTATTCACTGTATCGGTAAACTCTATCGTTTCCTTATCGATTTGCGATATGTTACGTTCCTCAAAGATGGAACTCCTCTTCTGCCCCCTTTTTTAAAATGGGACTTAGACTGGGTATCTTTTCTAAGTATATATATATGTATATATATATTTCGGTTTTGATTCCGTAGGAATTGAACCGAAAGGTCTATGACAAAGCCACCGAACGCGTCCTCGGGTTGCGGATAAAAGGTCCCTGTACCAAGGGTTTCTGCTGAATATAATTACAACACTTAATAAGGAGTCGCGGACAATTGTCCAGGGATGGTCCCGAAGAAATTACCTCTAACCGGAGGCGTGACAACCGTGCCGAAAGCTGAATGGCACCTGGGTGAGGTGTCTCAAGCGGTGACTCTGGGATACCGGGCGACCTCTCAGAGTATGCAGCCTTATCCTTGTATGTGGGGCTCTATAGGGATGGACCAACCATTTTCCCTAGCTACTCGTGGGAACAACAATGATAACACCAAACATAGTTGTAGTAAGTGCGGTTCAAAACAATCGAACGCGCAGGGCTCCCGACAATGGGTCGGATAACAATGCCGACTATCCTAGAGTTGGGGGAGCCAATTAAGACGGGGTCAATGCGATTGACCGGCAGAATCTCGTTACTTTTAAGTAGACGGATCGACTCAGGGACGACCTGCTGAAGTGCTATGAAACCAGTATGGCCCGTGAACGGAAAGGTTATATGGCACGACTGCATAATCTGTGGTGTGAGAAACAACTAGAGCTCTCGCATTTTTCGCATCAACGTCTGCGAAACCGTGCCGAGGAACTCCGAAAAAGGGGTTATATAAGCAGAGCGTCTACTAAACCGCAGCCAGAAGATGCCGGCAACAGAGAAAGAGAGGCGACACTGAGACCAACCGCGAGCAGGCATCCAATAGAGGAAGAGCGATAAAACATCAACATTCAGGTTTCTCTTAAGCCCAAAGATCTGGCTGAACTGGATGACGAGCTTCGTGAAGATTTTCCGAAAAACCTGACCTCTGGACTATTAATTGTAGTGTGTATAATGCAGCGAGAGCTTTGGCAGATGCAAACCGCAAAACAAAACCAACGGTTGATCATAAGACCAAAAGAAGAATGCATCAACTCAGCACAAAGATATGCTGTGCCAGACAATACGCGTCCCGCATTCAGTGTGTGATTTACTACATAACATCTGGCAGGACTTTCACTGCCAAGGTTCGACAGTTCTAGCGCGAACTACGGATCTGTCATCACACACTTAACAAGTCAAAGCTACTGACCATCAGGCAGCATATTGTCGACAGAATACGAGTACTATCTAACGCTAGGAAAAGTCTAGAGCGTAGGGAGAGGTGGGTCAGAGAAAATCAACAGTTTTTGTCGGACCTATCTCAAATCTTCCAAACCCTCCAGTTACTGTCGACCACCCGCCCACACCAGAAGAGGTCGAGGTATTTTGGAGAGAAGTCTACGAAATCCAGCATCCACTGAATGAACACTCGAAAAATATAAATAGCTTCATGGAGCTGTGCAGTACCCTCACAACACCTGAGGAGGAATTCCCACCTATCACTCCCGGGGAGGTGAAAAATGTATTACAAGGCATGAAGAACTATTCCGCTCCGGGACCAGATGGTATGAAGACCTTCTGGTGGAAGAAGTTTCCTTCAAGTTGAAGGTAATTGAATGCTATCTGCCGAGTACAAGTTTTGAGCAGATTAATAGTATTTAATTGCGTACACAAAATTCGGAGATTGAAGTCAATTCAGTTAATTTTGTAGAGTTATTATACGTACATTGGGGAGAAACCCACAGAAACGAAACCTCAAAACTAAGAATATATCAAACGTACACGCATAGAAAAGAACATTACATTTGACTGAAAACCAAATTAAATCTACTGATCTTTCAAGTACGTAGGGGAGAGCGGGACATGGGCGACACCCTAACTTTGAGTGCATTTTTCAACATTATTGCTATTTTTTACACTGTCAACGAAAAAAGCAACAATTGAAATGAATGTTTATAAATGAAATTCAATTGGAATAAAAATTTGAAACGAACGTGTTTAATTTGTAGAAATAAAAATAAGCAGGCGTCAAAGTGGGGCACAGAAGGTCTCTGCGGGGCAGGCAATGTCATCCAGGTGGGGTACAAATGGCACGGTAAACTCGCGAATAAAAACGAGATCGATAAATGGGACTTTTTAAAATAGTTTTATTAAATATAAATAAATATAACATATTTTTTATTTAACAATTAACTTTAATTATTTTTTGTAAGTTTTAGTATCACATTTGTTTTTATTTTAAACAAGTTTTATTATAGCTAAAGAGATGAAATGTTAATATTTAAATATAAGATCTAAAATTATTATTTACGTACAATAGATCATAGGTACCATCTTGTTTTGAACAATGTACTCGCATAAAGCTTTCTCTTGATCATCAGTAAATACTGTTTTGAATCCAGTTGATAAATATTAAAATACTAAATAAAGAAAAGTAAAACAGAATAGCAGTAAATTATTTTAAATCTTACCTTTTTCATTGGGAGAACTAGAGGCACGTTTAATGCGGGATTGCAAGGTTGATCTAGGTATGCCATACTTTGCTGCTGTACCTTTAATGGATTCTCCATTAATTACACAATCAATGGCCAATTTCAATGGACCATCTGTATAACTAAATTTTTTATTTATTTTTTTTTTAATATAAAAACGCCCCATTTTTTCTCCTTAAAATAACTTACAACTAAACAAATGTTTACACTTGGTATTAAATCCTAGCAATCACAGAACTGAAACAAAATATTAGGTTAAAACTGATCTGTTCTCTCTGAACACAGCTTAGAACGGCGCGAGTGTGACATGTCGTGCCCCACCTTAGGGTGCCGATCTCTGACCCACCTCGATACTTTTATTATTTTTTTAATAACTATTTAACTACATATTTGAGAGAAGTAATTCAAAAAAATAAATTAAAGTTAGAGATTTACACTTTGCAATAGACCCAGTTTTAAGGACTACTGATACTTATTTTTCTATTTCCCGAGCGTTCGAAATTCGATGGCAGACCCGATTTTTATGCTCCAAATTTCAATCACTGGAATTTCATTCAATTTTTTACAAAATAACAAATTAATTGGTTTCAAATACAACTATACATTTAGTAAATGCCAAGAAAAAAGAAATTGAATTTTTTTACTTATTTTACAAGTTTTTAGAGGGGTGCCTAGCTTATCTGCCCTGCCGGCAGTGCCCCACTCTCCCCTATATGGACAACATGGCAGTTCACTAATTGTTAGAATTTTAGGCAACTGAATATGACTATCATTTGTGGTTACCAGTGCCAATTCGCAAGTGGTTCTGACCTGCGGATCAGTAGATTTTACCGATCCAGTCGCAATTCCGCACTGTTCCTCGATGCTACAATTACGAATTAACATGTGACTTTGACGGATTATATAAGCAGATCTAGCTTATGTTAACGATATAGACTATAGTTTAGACGGCACTATCAATGGTAAAAAAATATTTCTGAAAAATAATGATTAAATAAACACACGGTTAATTCATAGATATATGTTCGCATATACTTATAGGTAATTGGTATTTGCAACGGG
>CAKNWT010223229.1:1968-12308 GCA_932066315.1 Andricus coriarius
GTTGACAACTGTGAATCGTTCTGAATCGTGTTCAATTGATTATTTCTAGAAGGGCTAAGGATTGTTTGATAATCTAAGTTAAATATAATTGAAATCGATATCTAGATCTAGGCGTAAGTAGGGGTATCCCGCCCTTAGAGTAATCTGATATTTGCTTATACTATACCTCCGGTGGATGGTATTTTAAGCTCACGATTTAATTCACAATTATTGGATTAATTCTCTGTGATTTGAAATGGAGGCAAAAAGCAAGCTTATTAAGTTTACAAACTGGAATTCTGGTAGTGTGATAGGAAAAAGGGAAGAGGTTGAGTTGATTCTATACCAAAACGATCTTGATGTCCTTTGCATTTCGGAGACATGGGTCACACGGGAACAAAATCTTGAGATCAAGGGTTATATCACCTTTCGTTGTGACAGGGTGATTGGTAGGGGTGGGGGATCGATGATCCTGGTCAAGGAAGCCTGTTGCATCGATCGGCTCAACCCAGCCGGACCATGGGTTGGTGATTTATAGGTCGTGGGAATAAACTTATCCACGTACTGGAAACAATCGAATTCCTCTCCATATATGTGCCCCGGACATGCGAATCACTGAGGATTCTTGGAAGAAGCTTATAGATTGCGCATCTCGTAGGGGTGCCCTGGTCATGTGTGGGGATTTAAATGCCCACTCTCCTATGTGGGGCTCTCCGAACTCAAACTTCCTGGGTCGGCATCTTGGTCCAGATGTGTTCGACAGTGGCCTTATCCCACTCAACGATTTTGTCCCTGCCTTCATATCGGCTCCGGGTCGGCTTGCCAACAATCTCGATCTTGTCTTCTCGATGGCTGCTCTCGCTTCGATCTTCACGGTGAGGGTCGGCGATAACAACTACCACTCGGACCATGTCCCGGTCTTTGGGAGGCTGGACGCCTCTCCCTCTTTCTGCCGTTCCTCTTCCAATAGGTTTATCATTAGATCTTTGGACTGGGAACTTTTTAATGCAAGGATGGAGGGGTTAATACCGGCCTTCAGATCGGAGTTAGCAAGGGGAGACTTACCTGCAAATATCTATGAAAATTTCATAAAGGCGGTTTTTTACTCCCTGGAATCGAGTGGTGCCTTCAGAGCTGATTCACTCGGTGTGGAGAGAGCTAGACAGCGTCTCTGGTGGAACGCAGAATGTTACGCGATCCAATCCAGAAGGAGGCAGGCAAGAAAGCGTTTTTTGGCAAGTCAGGCGGACGAGGAGATGGAGGCCTTCATGGTGGTGGACAGTGAGGTCAAAAGACAGTTGAGTGCCATTGAGCATCAGTCCTTTCGGACCTTTTGTGAATCCTTAGACCCATCTACGGGCCTAGGTAGAATTTGACGGACGGTCAATGCATTGGCGTCACGGCCCGGGGAGCCACATACGGGAGTAATAACTAACCCGGATTCTCCTGCAATCAGAAGCCTGCAGGACGAGTTGGTTCGCCCCGATGTTCCCCTTCAAATTGGTGATCTATTTGCGAACACGGATAAAGAGGACCCCATGAATCAGCCATTCTCTTGGGAAGAATTCAGGACAGCGCTGTCTTTATGTAAGGCCAAATCATCCCCTGGCATAGATACCGGAGTTCATTTCATTTCTAAATCGGGTGGAAAGGCTTCCGGCCGATATCTCTCACATCTACTTTTTGTAAACTATTCGAGAGGTTGATTTACAGGAGGCTTGAGTATTTAGCGAAGCGCAAAGACTCTATCCCGTGCTGGCAAAGAGGTTTATCCTCCGCAATCGCTGCTGGAATAACAGCCCTCTAGCGAGGAGATTGAAGGATCTAGCCTCGGAAGCTCGAATAATAATGTGCCTGCGCAGTGAGCGTGTTTTTACTATTTGTTTATGCCAAATAGCGCAGAGCGAAAAAGTTGTTTGGACAGGTGATCAGGTGTATATGTGTTCAGTCCAACATTCCACGACTCTCGAAATAAGCGTTCAATGGGCGCGTTCAATGCTGTTCTGCCGGGGCCCTTGATTGATGAGATGAGAGACTTTGGGGTTCCTATCAGATTACTTAATGTTGTCTACTTTTTGGTCGGCAAACGGAACCTCTTCTTCTCATCGGATGGGGGCAATTCGAGAGCTTGCGAGGTGGGTGTCCCCCAGGGTGGAGTTCTCTATCCGCTCCTGTTCAATTTGGCCCTCAGAAGGCTGGGACAACACATTCCGGCTGGCGTAAAGGCAGCAATGTATGTGGACTACTCGCTTCTTTACGACACCGGTGGCTCGATCCACGCGGCAACCGCCCTTCTAAGATTGGCGACGGAGGAATTAATACCGTGGCTTGCGACTTTAAGGCTTTCCATCTCAGTCTTGAAGTCGCAGCTGTGCATCTTTTCAAGAGGGAGGCTGAGGGCCCAGGACATCACCATCATGATTGATCAGGTGATCATTCAATGCCAGCCCGACCTTCACTATCTGGGCATTATGCTTGATAGGAGATTGTCCTGGATACCACATATCAAGGTGGTCGCTGCTAAAGCCTCAAGAGCAGTCAATACCCTACGGGTTATTGCCAGAATGTCTTGGGGCGCCTCCCCCTCCCTCTTGCTTACAGTTCATAAGGGGCTGGTAAGAGCGTGCGTGGAGTGGGGTGCTCCTTTGTTTTTCGAGGCTAGTACGACCGCTTTGAAGATGCTGGACACTGTACATCATGGCTCTCTCAGGGTGGCCTTGGGTTGTATAAGCTCGATGCCCATCACGGTGCTCCTCTTTGAGGCTCCCGAGACTTTCCTGTCATTCTGCAGGTCCGTGCTGGCAAAGAGGTTTATCCTCCGCAATCGCTGCTGGAATAACAGCCCTCTAGCGAGGAGATTGAAGGATCTAGCCTCGGAAGCTCGAGCAAGGACCTTCAAGGTTAACCCGGATAAGTGTGGCTTAATATCAGCATTCGAAGCCATGAATGCATATGCTGGAGCAATGGATTGCTCTCCAAATCCGGGATACTTTGACGGTCTTTGGAGCGATTTGCTGGCAGACATACCCATTGATCTGGAGTCTGGCTTCGCTTTTAAGGACTGTGCGTCTCCACACCCGCTCTAAGCAGAGTTGGTAGGCTCCCGCTTCCCCGGGGCAATATGTATTTATACAGATGGATCGGTTGAGCCGTCCCTGGGGCTGGTAGGCTGCAGATTTTACATCCCTCTTAGGGAATTCAGGTTTGGATTCCATTTGCGAGACCACATGTCGATCCTCTGGGCGGAGTTATACGCGTTGTTCTATGCGGTGAGGTTCGTCTTGGAGTCGGGCGAGAGAAATGTGGTGATTTTCACTGACCCACGCTCGGCTCTGGAACTACTTCTCCGCAGATTCTCGGAACCTATAGACCCAATACTGGCGCACGTGGTGGGAAACGGCGTTGCGGCCGCCATGAGAGAGGGCTTCGACACTCGCCTCTAGATTTCCGGTCATGGCCGCTAAGGGACTTCCGGTACGCAACTTGCATGAGGTATGCCAACGTAATTTCGAATTTTAGGCAGCTTTGTGCTGGCCTTATGGTAGAATCGACGGTACGAGGGGGAATCATTTCTCAAGGGTAAATGTCAAGACGCCTAGGCCCTGGTTTCGTGGCCTTAGTTTACCCGGGCGTCTTCTCAATTTTATCACTAGGCTTAGGACTGGTCACATCTGTACGGGACATGATTTCGCGAGGATGGGATGGAGTCTCCCGGTTGGATGCGAATGCGGAGTTCCGTACAGGGATCTTTTCCATCTCCTTAATCAGTGCCCTGTCCTGTCTGGGGGAGGCCGGCGTTGCACGCGTTCTTTGAACGAGTCGACGCGGAGATTGCTCCTGGTCAGATAGATTTAAACGATATTATTTTTAGTCCCTCTGAGGAATCTGTAGGTGAGTTGGGTCGCTTCTTCCAGCAGGGTTAATATGGTTATTTAATTTTAAACGAAGCCTTTCTCTTTTACTTAAGCACTTATAGATTTAGATAATAATTTAATGCATTATATCTTATTATGTGTGGTTTTGAATTGGGCGCCTCCCCGCGCGGACGTCTCCTCTCCTTTTCCTCAAGATGGCGGCGCCAGCAATGAGAGAGAGAGTTAAGGGATCGTCTACGATGGATTAGAAGTACTTACTCGTCAGTTACGGAAGTTAATTGCTGTGGATTTTCTACGAGGATAGACTCAAGGCTGAAACCTCATGTGGAACTATCTAAAGAAAGGAATAACTACAATTTGGAAGAATTTAATACTGAATTTTTGGAAAACAACCAGATTTTTGTTTGTTTATGCCATGGCTTGTTGACTGATTCAAAAAGCCAAAAACAAAGAAGAACAAGAAGCCTTCTTCTCAGTATTCTCAGGCAAAGGAAAAGTCTGGATGTTAGGCAGGAAACCGCAATGGGCGGTGGTGACTACACACAGAAGCTTGTTCAACTCCTCGTTGTCCCTCAGGGAAAACTGCAAGTGACGAAGGATAATCCTGGTTATTTTAAGAAAAGGAGGAGGCGGACATAGTAACCTGAAAAGTATTTTGTTTTTCATTTAACGAAAAAGAAGCAATATATCAGACTTTTTAATCATACATTTACCTAATATATTTCTGATCTATACTGTTTAATTTTTATTTAATAATAGAAAATTCGATTAATTTTTCTGAAAATATTAGTGTGCTTATATAAGATAATTCATAGTTTCATATTTATACTTTTGATGTTTAGACTGTTTTTGGCTCAATTCAGGGCCGCCAAAAATCACCTAGTTAACCATGTTGACGACATTGCAGGAAGTCTTTTTTATACTCGAAAACACAATTTGTAGGTAAGAAAAGAACAATGAAAAACTTTTGATTTCAAGAATTTAAATTGTTTTTTAAATAATGTATATACATGAGGCATTATTTCTCAAGTGTACACACTCACGAAAATCCGGGTTTTCCAATCTAAGTCAAACTTGGTCAAAGAGTTGTATTATTGCCCTGTTGGATAGCAGTTTATGGGGAAAAATGTTCTAAAACTTTTTCGTTAAAAAAACAATAAAGACTTGGAAAATTTCCTAGATTTGCCTCGAATTGACTACAGCACCTTTAAAGTTGACTTTATGACATCAGCGACAATTTTTTCTAGCTTCTGCATAGTTACTTTTAGGCGGGTTCAAAATTGATCGCCTCCTAGGAAGAACAGGGAATATTTTTGAAAATTTTAAAGTTCGGGGTTTATGAAAATTTGAAGATTTTCTAAGCTTGCTTCAAATTTGCCTAGCTTTTGCATAGTTCCTAGGAACAACGGGGAATCTTAAAAAATTCTAAAGTTTAGGGTTTATGAAACTTTACTATGTTTGCCACAAAACTACAACGTCTTTGAAATTTACCTTATGACATGAACGTAAATTTTGTTAGCTTGTGCATAGTTACTCTCCTGGCGGCTTCAAAATTTTCAGTTCCCTAGGAACAACGTGGAGTTTTTTTTAGAAAATTTTATAAGTTTGGGGTTCATGAAAAATTTGAATTTTTCAAATATTGGTCTCAAATTTACTACAACCACTTTGAAACTAACTTGATTAGATCAATGCAAATTTTCCCAGCTTCTGCAAAGTAGCGTTTCTAAAAATGTTCAACCTATTTTTATTTTTACCGATTACTGTAAACCGACCCTGTAACATTCTCGCTCGACGCGTTATAGGTCCTTTTTCTCGTGGCACGTCACATATTATTTTAGAAAGGAGCTACAATCATATTTCTCACAAAACCTTTATTATACCACGCCTAACATTGATATCTTGAATCTGTAGTTTTTAGGCTTCAATTTTGTACAGTCTCATTTTCCCATTTCAAAGTCGCAAGCGTAGCTGGTGCATTTGTAACTTTCCCTTTCTCCATTAGGAGACAATTTAGGACAAGAATTTGGTCCCGGTGTATACTTTCCATGAGGGCAATTGGCTGCAAAGAAATGTAAAATTAGATGCAAGTAATTGAATTAAGTGTAAGTAATTTTATCTTACAATTTTTATGTGCCGAAAACTTTAAACGCGTTGTTCTCGAAACAACGTTTTTGCGCTCTGCGCGCATGATTGTACTATTACCTGTAGCGTCCCCTACCCTACTGACAGATTTACATTTCTTAACTTCCATTTTTTACTTAGACTAGATAAATTTTACTTACTTGTTTTAACCTATAAATAATACTTTAAATCTACTTTGGCGTTTGATGAACTCGTGGCTTCATATGAGGAAACTATAAATATGCTACAATAGGTGGAGAAATTTAATATGTTAAAAAATCAAACAAACTTTGTTTATAACTTACCTTTAGCAAAATATTCATTGAAGAACTTTCTTCTAAAATCAAATGGGCCGGTTGTATAGATAGTGTATATTATTGTCAGGAAGAGAACACATTTAAAGAAAAACATGTCGTCTAACAAATGTCTGGTTCCTACTGGATTCTGTAAAGTAATTATGACTTTAAGAGGTTTTAAGCTTTTTTCTGCATATACCGTTACGGTGGCGTATTATCGAGTAATTAATTCGTTACGTGATATATCAGCCGTGATAAAATTGATTTACAGAAGATATAGAAAAACAATGAAGTCACGAGTAGAGAAACTCTGATTAAAAAATAAAACGTTATTTTAAAATGAACTTTAATCCAGTAACCAACTCCCAAGAAAGAGGCATTATAATTTAATTTATTTCAGCTTTTTAGAATGAATAGCGAAAATCTTGCAAACTTGGTTGGCGGAGAAAACCTATATTTAAATAAAATTTTATAAATTCAAGCTTTTTAAGATAAAATAGTTTTTTTTTTGATAGGTAGAATAAACATCAAAGTCGAATGTCATTTCATCGAAGCCATATTATTTTATCCATGCATTTAACAAAACTCTTCATTTATATCTTCTAGAGGTTATAAGAATGTGAGATCGTTTTGTTTTTAACTTTTAACAATAATTACATTTAGGTATTTAACATTTTATATTTGGATCTTCTGCGATGTTAACCAATATGCAACTGGAACTCTATAATTCACAGTCCGCGAATGAGAAAAGGAATATAATTAGTGATCGCTTCAGTCTCAGCACAGAATATTCTGCACGGTACAAAATTTATCTTCTTCTGTTAAAAAATCCTTTTTTTTGGTTGGTAATTAATTTCGAACAGAAAACTAAACTACTCCATGCTTGGAGGAAAATTTATATTTTTTAGTTGAAAATTCAGACGGAAAAACAAACGCGCGCGTGTTTGTTTTCTAGTTCGTCATAAAGAATATTTTTTTGGAAAATACAAATTTGTGGTTAAAATCGTCCCGCACTACGACTTTTCCGATTTGTAACAAAAAAACAAATTCAAGTACAGAAAAATATCATCTCAGAACCAAAATTTTGATCAAGTTATTTTCTCAGTTGTTTGAAAATTTTGAATTATGGGTAACAATTTTGCAGATATAGTTTCACTCACCTCTTGTGGAAGTTTCTGTTAATGTTTGATTGAGTGTTTTTTTTAGATCAGATTCGGAAAAGTGGATGACTGGGCATTTACAAGAACTTTTTTATTGACCTTCCTTCTAAATGCGACGATAAACGATGAATGTTAAATAATCTTTATAGAATAGAAAAGATTAATTTTTTCCAAAAATTTAATTTTTAATTTTCAATGTTATTTTTTATGAATAAACAAAAAACTGCCCATCCTATCAAAAAATAAATAATAACAAATTTATAACTCTATCTTGCTTGAACAACTTTCCTCTATGCATTTTTTTCGTACCTTGTGTCGTTTTTCCAAAAATTTAATTTTTTAATTTTATTTTGTTATGATTAAAACAAAATTTGGGCGTCCTATTAAAGAATGATTAATAAAAAATTTGTAGATTTTTTTGGGTATTGCGTATTCATTTTTTTCGCATCTTGCACAATTTAACCGCAAAATGAAATTTGTTTTAAAATTATTTTTGGTTGTGTGGTTAAAACCAGAACCGTTGGTCAAAAAATGCTGTTAATGAACGCAACCCTCAATTTTGGTCCACAGAAAAGTGTACCAAAACGCAATTTAATCCGATTCGTCTTTTAAAAGTTATCTAGTATAATCGACTCGCCACTAACACTTCTGTATCCACTAATAGATCCCCGAGACATTTTTGGTTAGAAAGTTCAAAAAAATCCCCTGATTACGAATATCTTGGTTATTTTTTCGAAACCCTGATCATTCTTTGTTGAATTCTTTTTTTCAATTTCATTATTGATTAAAACACAATTTGTTGTTCGAAACTTACAACGTTAAAAACAAATGATTTTTTAACAATATTTACATACTTGTATACTTTTATCACAGAATCTATTGTTTAGAAAAATGTAAAACATGTACATTTTCTATATTGAGGCTAGATCTCATGAAAGCAAAAAAAATCTTCCGATTGAATGAAAACTTCTCTCCGTGAATTGTTGTTGAAAAATTTCTATTTTTACGAGGAAATAGTCTGAACTTTTTATTTTGTGATAAAAAATCATTCAGATCAACCAGTGACATAATTTTCCCTAAAAGTGTAACAAAACCTATACCTACACTTAATAAAATTGTTTATTGTTTATAAGCTTTCTTGCTTCATTTTAAAAAACAATATTGTCATAAATTAGAACCCTCAATGAACAGAATTGATCTTTTTGCCATTTTTTTATTAATCCAAAATAGCTTCAACAAAAGAGAATTCACAATCACCAAACTACAGCTGCCGATGCTTTGACCTCTGATTTTAAAAGTTATATAAAGTTATATTTGTGAGATGGTTGAATTTTAGGGTACAGTACGATAGGTTCTACCGCAGTCCTATGGGCAGTTATTGGGTGCTCTCGCATTGTCGTCGCGGTAGGGCTTGAGCTTTCCTCTTATGAATTTGACGGCTATGTTGGCTAAAGCATTGCTACTGACAGGGTTTCCCATGTCAGACAGGCAGATAGCCAAGAGGAAAGAGTCTAAGAGGAGCACCAAAACCCCATAAAAATACTGGATAAGTTGTTTAATATATATAGACGCTGGTCGCTTCCCAAGGATCGTTGGGGCGCCCCTGGTACCACTGCTGGGGGTGGCAGCATGCAAGTCGGCGTTGGTGATCTACTTGATGGACAGGTAGATCTCACCGGGATATCCGAAAGGGCTACTGTCCAGCCAGAACATCGGCAAACTCAGAGTCAGGTATCAAAGGAGACTTATTTACTTACTTATTATTTTGTTTATTACAGAAAAAAGCGGCATAATTGGCATAATTAAAGAAAAAAATTGCATGGATATTCTGGTCGACTTATAAAAAATAATGAAAAAATAAATAACGAATACACAAATTAATGAAAAAAATTGTCGAAAATATAAATGACCGAATTATAAAATTTTCAAAATTTTAAATAACTACAAGATTTTGAATTGACAACAAATAAAATCCCGAATTTAAAAATATCCGCGAATAAAATTGATCGACTGACGAGTGACCATCGAGTGACGATCGGCATGTTCAACTCATAGGCGGAAATACCATTCAACATCTTGGTAATGGAGAAACATAAACAAATCTTGGAATACCGCAAATAGAAACCCAAGATGTGCGTGTGTTAAAAATGGCCCTTGTAAAAAGGTATCGCCAAATTTTCAGAAAAATTTGGGCTTCCGAATCATCTGGAAAGAATAAGATCCAGGCGAGCAATATGCTGGCCGCTCCTATACTGCTCTACACATTTGGCGCAGTAAAATGGAACGTCGATGAATTGAAGCAACTTGATCGAAGCACAAGCAAGATGATGACAATCTAACGAAGTCATCATCCTAGATCTTCCGTACCTCGAATATACCTATCTCGAGATAAAGAGGGTAGAGGCTTGCTAAGCTTGGAGTGTCTTCATCGAAGAACGGTTCTGGCTACAGCATGCAAAGTTCTAAATAGTGCAGATTCTCTTATGCGACTCGTACATCAACATGAAGCCAACAATGTCGCGGCGTTTCTATACCGTGCCGCAGATAGGGCCGCAGAGGAGCTTGGTCTCCCATTTGATTCCAGCGACACTACACAAGGCCTAGCGTCACTAACACCTTCGGTGCTCAAACATCGTATACAGGAAGCAGAAAATACGCTTCTACTAAGAGAACATGTTGACAAGCCCCTTCATGGTAAATTCTACGGCATCATACGTAGAGAAGAGCTCTTGATGGGTCTGTCCAACATGTTTCTCAAGTCTGCTGGATTGAGATCGGAGACTGAGGGATTTCTTTTTGCCTGTCAAGACGGCGTCACAGACACCTTAGTTTACCGCGAGCGCGTAATGAATATACCTGTAGGCGATACTAACTGCTGAGCTTGTAAGCAAGAGCCAGAAACACTTGGG
>CAKNWT010223230.1:2204-12956 GCA_932066315.1 Andricus coriarius
AACGTAGCGAATAACGTCTACCAACTTCCCCTCACTTCCCCACCCACATTATTTATCCTCACTTCCTCTTATTGGGAAAAATACGACGGGCGGACACCCGACCGAAATCATAAGGGTTTTAGCCCAAGGCTACGAAACCCTAAAAATGATTTGTAATAAAATTATAGTTTAAATCGGTTTCCAATTTTAACGTAGTAATATTTTTTCCAACCTTTTCGCATTGATATTTGTAGAATTTACAATCATTTAATAAGGCAGAAAAAAAAAACATATTTTCTTTTTTCTTCAGATTTTTAACAGAATGTTGGGTCTCACGCATCGCGCTCGATAAAATATTAACTCGCGCTACGCGCTCGGTCTTTGTACTTCCTCCATTTATGCGCACAGAATTTTGAAAATTAAACGTCAAAGCATCGACAACTGTCATTTGGGGATTGTAAATTCTCTTTTATTAAAGCTCCTTTGGCTTTAACGAACACATTCTCATCACATATCTCGCGATTCGCATTCGATATAGTCTCAAGTGCGAACTTTTCTACACTATTATTGTCCTACCAAAACGAAGCGAATTTATAAAATAATATAAATTAAATCGCACAAATAAAATTTTTCCTTTTTATATTTCAGTCTGAAATTTTCGGGAACTGTTCGTAGGAAATTCGAACTGTTCGTAGGAAATTCGAACTGTTCGTAAAACACTTCGAAATTTATCCATACATTTTTCATAGAAATGAGAATGTAATGTTTCATTTTTTATCTCGTATCCGAGACCTAGCTACAAGTTCGTGACTTTTTCACGGATAAATTTTTTCCGTGCACAGCAACCTGGGAGATACATATCTTTGAACTTTGAGATGCTGTCTTGATTTTTCATTCATAATCAAACCGACCCCTTGGCTACTATGTGATTTACTATCTACTACTGACCATATTTCAAAACCGCCTTTCAACACCTTATTTTCTATGCTTCTAATTTCTCATCCCTTTTTCTTTGTCACAGGTACACATAAAATATCTAGCTTCTTTACGTGCATAGTTTCTCGTAATTCTCTTACCTTACGATCATTCACCCCCTAGCCTTCCAAACACCCAGTCTTCATTCATCGCTTGAGACTCAACCTTACCATTTACCGTGTGTACGCATTTCGTCCATCAAAGTTTCAGTCCATTCCGAGACCATTTTATTGTTTGTATTATTCATTATTTAGACTTTACATCCAACTACCACCTTTATGCTCGAAATTTAGTTTGCAAGTCGAAATCATGTTCAATTTAAGTATTAATTCGTCGTATGTTGGAGAGTCTAGTTGTAACTTCAGTCCCACCAAACTTTAGTTATTGAGGGGGGAGCAAGAAATGGAAATCGAGAGAGTCGCAATTGGTTGATTTTTTATGCTGAGAAGGTCACCAGCATTCAGCAGCATTGTATTATGTTCATATGTTCCCATCTGTCACTTGCCGGCCTACTTCTAGGCATGGAACCAAAAACTCATATAATACAGTTTTCGAATTTTTAACCACTCTAAAGTCGTTAAAAACATTTTGCAAGCCACCCATCAGTATATAATGTGCATGACAAAATTACTGATAAAACTAAGCACGACACATATATCTCTCAGCTGGCCAAGTTTTTCTCAGAAAAACGCTTATATAGCTGAGAATTTGTCAAAACAATATAAGCGGTATCGTAGCTCACTTGAATAATCCATGCGCTAGATTTAGGTTTCAGAATAAGTTTTAGGAACATAGGTAGGGTTCGATTCCCCAGCGCGGGTTATTTTTCAAAGCGTTTGAGTGTGCGATTTTATGTGTCTATCACTGTGCGTGCAGTTGTGAAATAATAGTCGTAAATTTATTGCAGTAATCATATATAAAATAATTTTTTTCTTTTCAAATCGATCGACATTTGACATCATTTTTGTTGTTGAAAGTTTCTAGATGGTCTATTTATAAATCATGTATAGAGTACGTACAGTGCACACCGAGAAAAAAATATTCTTAATTTGAGAGGGAAATTCCTCTTCTTCAATCCTCTCACATTTTCCTCTCAAAAGAAGAATATTCCTCTAGAAATTAGAGGATTCCCCACTTTTTTTGAGAGGACAGATGGCAAAAGGAAGACTTTTGCATTTTGCTCTAGGATCAAGTATAATCCTCTAATTTGTAGAGGAATTACTCTCAGATCAGAACTTGCGCATGCGGAGTCAATCAAGCGTAATAACCTAACTTGTTTAGTGTCGGTCAGTTTTAAGTGAACCGGTGAATTTTTAAGGATGCAGTGATTTATAACATTTAAACAATAAATAAAGAGCTGATTTGGTTGTTAAAAAATGTGGACCTCTGCATGTATGTAAAGTCGTTCGAATGTAAGAAAATTTTTAGATTGTGCATTTCTCTCTGCACGTGGTGTACAAATTGTCTGATTTCTTTATTGCTATTATCTCCTTTCCTCTATTCCCGTACACAAAACTCGCATGCATTTCTCTTTTATGTTTGTTTTTCTTCGTTTTCAGAGAACAATGTATTAAGTATCGAAAAATTAAAAAGAATGGCACAAATGCCGCTTCTATTAACGAACATTATAGAACTGGTTGGTGATTTGGCGGTTTTGTTAGAACAATTAGAGTCCGTGAGTTAAAAAAAAACGTTTCGTAACAGCGAATTTTAATATATTATCGCAAATCTTCGCTTAATAAATAAACAATAAAATAATGTAGTCTATACGAATCTAGCAAATTTCTCCGGGCTATAATCATATTTAGAAGAAGATGAAATATTCTCCAAAATAGAGAGAGGATTGCATTTAAAACGGATTAGATGATCCTCTCCAATTGAGAGGATTTTTCCTCTTCCTTTTAGAGGATCCTCTTGATTTGAGAATAATCCTCGTCAAGAGAACACAGTCCTCTGAAATTAAGAGGAATACTTTTCATACCATATTGTAGAGGAAAAATTGCATCAAAATAAGAGGAATCCCCTTAAACGAAGAATATTTTTTTCTCGGTGCATATATACATATACATATGCGTTACAATGCGAAATCGGCGAAGTTATTCTTCCCAGAAGTAAATTCATCAACGAAAAGCTGCGCTTCAATTCTTCTTCTAACGATCCACTTTTTTCCGTGTACATTCGGCAATCGAAACGACCACTACGAATCAGAGTTAAAGAACATAGGAATAACATCAGATTAGATGAAAAATATCATGAAGCTATAAGTCAACACTTAAGTCAAGAACACCGAGGTGACTCTAGTTTCACAAAATGGAATGAGGTAGAAATGTTGCATTTTGAAGCGCTTTTGCTGAAATGGTTTTTATTAAAAAAGAAGGTGAAACTTGCATTAATTTAGTTACCGATTTATATTATTTGAGTACTTCTTATAATAATATTGTTTAATTCATAACGAAATAAAAAATTCTCTAAATTCATCTCAAACATCAATACCACAAATTTTAATTATAACAAACATATCATTGAGAAAAAAACTGTCACAAAAATAGTAATATAGTATTTTTTACTGACGTTTACCATTTTTACAACTATATATAGCTCTCCGATGTGTCTTCACAAAACATCTATTGTCTTTCACAATTGTTTAAACAACAGTTGCATTGCATTAATAAAAATTCAAATTTTTCTACAGGTATGAAATCAATTTCTTACTTCTATTAAATTTTATGTTTGCACTTCGTTTATACTATTCACGTATTTCGAACCTAACCTTATTATATGTTTTCTAGCGCTGCCTATAAACTTTTTTATAGTTTTCTAAAAGACATGGAACTCGCACATAAAGAAAATAACAGGAAAACCAGCTGTGTTGCCAAAACGTAATCGATTCGAATATTTTCAAAGAAATTTTGAATATTAGTTTGGAAGATGTCACATTTATTAGGATCTTACCTAAATTTATCAATTATAAATTTTCCCAGACATAAAAAAAGACAATCTTATTTTTATAAATTACAAATATACCATTTTTAATTAAATACGTCTACATATATTATATGTATAGCTTTGAAGTTTAAAATTAGAATAACTCGTATTTCAAGAAAATTTACATTTTCTTAAAATTGGAATTACAAGAAATACTTAAAATTGAAGGTTTGCATAGATTTATAAATAAACGTACAAAAGAAACAATATAAACGCTTTTTTATCTTAGAATAGTTTGATTTTACATAGATTTTACATAGATCTGAATAAAAAATTCAGGAAATCACAATGTAAAAAACTTTAAATAAAGAATCACCAATGCTTATTCCTTCAAAATAAATCCAATCAAATTCGCATCTATCTTTCAAGCCCTTTTTTGGTTAGAATAAAATTGGTACATATACTAATTTTAAAGTCAATTTATTTTCAAACAATTCGAACAAGAAATGGCTTTCAAAAATTGTTCAATTAATAAATAGATGATCTCATATTTTGAAAGCTTCGAAAGGAAACCTTTGTTGCTTAGAGGAAATTGAAATCAAGTTGACATTTCTATCTTATACTGAAAATCTTATTTTCCAGAAAATCAGAAAGACGATCAAAAGGTCAAATTATTTGCCTTGTTACAACGAACCACTTTTTACAGTACATTAGTGTTATATTTCAAATAATAAATAAGTTTTTCCTATAAAAACTATACGGTTGGTCAAAAATAATAAATTCTGGAATTCGAAATCGCTACAACGCAAGAAAGTAGAGTATAGGGATCCTAAAAAAGTAAACTTGATTTTTAATTGATGAGCATGCAGCTTGGTTACCCGTGCTCAAACAATGTTTTAAAAATGTCTGGGTTGCAAAGTTTTTAAATTTTCTGGATTGTCAATTTTCTTTTACGTACCTGAAGGTTAGGAAAGTCTTCCTAATTTTTTTTGGATTTTACTCAATCATTTTCTAAGAGATAATTCCTATTTAATTCATCCCTGTTTTCGAAAAAGATACCTAACAACTCTGTAAATAAAGGAAGAAATTGTTTGAGTACTTAAAAACTTTCCAGTAACAAAAGTGCCCTAGGGAGAAAATCGCAAAGATCCAGGGGTCGAAATTAGAATTACAGCAAATTTTCAAAATTTGGAATTTGATATTTAATAGAATTACTTTCTTCACTGGTGGTTTTAGAATTTTTATAGAGCATGTGTGGAATTTAGAGGCATATAAATGTAAATATCAAATTCAAAATTTTGAAAATTTTCTGTAATTTTAATTTTGACTCCTGGGTCTTATCGATTCTTTCTAGTATATTTCTATGCTAAAATAGCTCGTAATATACCGGAAAATGTTTGGAGCATGCGTCTTACAGATAATTTTCTTCAATAACAAAATCGAAAATTTAAAAATTCGCTGTACCCGAGTTGAAATTTTTGCCCTCTTTTAGACCTCTAAATTGTAGGAATTCATAGGACTTAGTAGGGCTTGCATAAGTCCCACTTTCAGGGCTAAAAGAGGGCCCTAAATATCTAGCTGTTTTAGCTACATTTTGTCATATAGAAATTATCTAGATAAATTAGCTAGATAATTTCTAGATGAAAAAATTAGCTAATACAGCTAGATATTTAGGTAACACAGCTAGAAATTTAGGTAACACTGCTATATTTTCTTAGAAGACGAAATCTAGCTAAAGGTCTAGCTGGGACTGCTAAACCATTTTTTTCAGTGAATACACTAGATATAGTATTTTTGTACTTACAATATCAAAAAAGTTTTTCTTACATAAGGTAACTTTTTTATTTCAAATCTCTGAATGCAAAAAAGAAACACTTTCAATTGATCGATCTAGCTCGAAATCGCTCCCCCCCCCCCCCACCCATCCTGCCTGAAAGTATAAACCTTACAGTCGATGCGCGAATCCACCCAGACAACCTGGTACCCTAGAAAGTCTTCCGACAATAATGCCTTAAAAGGAAAAAAAATACAAATTCAGGGAACCTAATGTTTAAAAATATGTGTAAAATAGAAACTTATCTGATTGAAAAAATTCAAATTGTTAGTTTCTTAGCAAAAATAAATGTTCTAAATCATTCATTGTTTAATTTATAAAAGCTGAAAATTAAAAGATACATGTCTGGAGGAAGTAGAAATAAAAGAAGCTGCCAATTAAGCTACACCGAGAAAAAAATATTCTTCGTTTAAGAGGATTCCTCTTATTTTGATGCAATTTCTCCTCTACAGTATGGTATGAAAAGTATTCCTCTTAATTTGAGAGGATTGTTTTCTCCTGAAAAGGATTATTCTCAAATCAAGAGGATCCTCTAAAAGGAAGAGGAAAAATCCTCTCAATTGGAGAGGATCATCTAATCCGTTTTAAATGCAATCCTCTCATTTGGAGAATATTTCATCTCCTTCTAAATATGATTTGGAGCACGGGAAAAATTCGCTAGATTCGTATACACTATTTTATTTTATTGTTTATTTATTAGGCGAAAATTTGCGATAATCTATTAAAATTCGCCGTGACGAAACGTTTTCTTTTTAACTTACAGACTCTAATTGTTCTAACAAAACCGCCAAATCACCAACCGGTTACATAATTTTGGTTAATAGAAGCGGCATTTTTGCCATTCTTTTTAATTTTTCGATACTTAATACGTTACTCTCTGAAAACGAAGAAAAACAAACATAAAGGAGAAATGCATGTGAGTTTTGTTGTACGGGAATAGAGGAAAGAACATAATAGCAATGAAGAAATCATACAACTTGTACACCACATGCATAAAGAAACGCACAATCTAAACACTTTATTATTTCGAACGACAGCACATACATGCCGAGGGCCTAATTTTTTAACAGCCAAATCAGCTCTTCATCCATTGTTTAAATGTTATGACTCACTGCATCCTTAAAAATCCACCAGTTATCACTTGAAACTGACCGACACTAAACAAGTTAGGTTATTACGCTTGATTGACTCCGCATGCGCAAGTTCTGATCTGAGAGTAATTCCTCTACAAATTAGAGGATTATACTCGATACTAGAGGAAAATGCAAAAGTCTTCCTTTTGCCATCCCTCCTCTCGAAAAAAGAGGGTAATCCTCTAATTTCTAGATGAATATTCTCCTTTGGAGAGGAAAATGTGAGAGGATTGAAGAAGAGGAATTTTCCTCTCAAATTAAGAATACTTTTTTCTCGGTGTAATATTAGAATCATTCAGAGCTTGGAAATATTATAAAATATTGAATTTAGTACTTTTGGAAAAAGAAAATATTAAGTCAAGAACTAAATTTATTAGTTATAAATTAATTTAAACTTTAAATGGATTTAAAATAACTTAAAATCGGAATTTGGAATAATAATTTAGTTTCGAAAAAATCGAATAGCACTACTTCTTGCGATACATAGTATTTTGGTTTCAATACGGAGAGAGAGAGGTGATTTGGTTGAAAGGATGGCATTAAAAGCAAATATACGAACAGTTCAACCAAAGTGGAAAATGCCGTTAGGAAAGTGTGCATGTCTCTTTACAGCCTGTCGCAGAGCTACGATTATGACAAACATATTGGTGCACTTTAATCATAAACCAATGTATATAGAATCTGGGTAAACACCAAGCTTGGGTCAACAAAGTCCCCATCCCACAGTAACTATTTGTCGAGCATGCTTCGACTTCGAGATGCACATTCTCACTCTGGAGCTTTTCTTCGTGAGAAACAATGCTTCCGCGACAAACCGTGCAGAACATATATACGTCTTTGGGTATATTTTCTCGATCTTGAAACGTGCCAGATCGCGTGTTCCCTACATACCGAGTGTTCAGAATGATCTACTTAAAGTATCCATTCGTATTCTTTCCCAAATGTTGCTTTTTTAATTTATATTTACCTAGCAGTACGTTTAATCTTGGAATTGAAGAAATACTTTATTTAATATACGAAGGTGGCTGATTCCGACTTCCATTTCACCCCTGAATTATAGTTTCTGAATGGAAAGTTGTCATCAGTTTATTCAAAGACATTTCTTTATTTCCGAAAGAATTCGTAAGAAATGCAATTATTGATTTTCTTATAAAATATTTCCATGATTACTTTTCTCAGAACAGAATGTGAAAGTTACATCTTTTAAATTTTTTTCTGGCAGAATGCGAGATAACTGAAAAGTAAACACGATTACTAAATCAAAGTTTTCTCACAATAGTTTGTCATCTTTTTATTGTTTTAAATTATATTTATTGATTTTTTTTTGCGAGAAAATGAGGCATTGGTGGTTGGGTAGTGCGGATACTTTTCACGCCAGTGGAACTAATAACAAAAATGCTACTTCGTTCAGCACACTTTCGTCGAAGAGTCGCTCGTACAGTGTTTCCGATATTTATCTTTTTGTTTCTTGAAAGCGAAGCATTCACTAGGTATGCTAAAATATGTTATATGCAATGTTGCGTGTAGTAATTTAGGGGCAAATGCTTCTCTTAACCTAAAATTATATTTTTATCTTTAATTTAACATACCTCCATAATTTATTCAAGATTTTGACTGGTGAAATTATGTTCATTGTAATTGCAGATAATGATTTTTAATTGATAGAAATGATAATTATAATATAAGGGGACCACTTTTTCGCTTAAATGAAAATAATGACCTAAAACGGTACATGTAATGTTTTCTGGCTAAGATCTGCGGTTTAGTCCAGTCATTAGGCAGAGTAGACCGGGGCAACGGTAACCATGGGGACAAAGGCGCATTTGAAAATAAAATCATTATTACTATGTCATTTTAATTCTTGTTTGCATTAACTGAATCTGTTTTATTAGAAAAAAGGTGCTATGACCACAAATCTGAAAAAGTCAAGTAGGACAAAAAATGATGTAAAAACAGTTTTGACTTCAAAATAATGAAAGACTCGCAGGTCGGAATACAACGTTTGTAACATTATTTGAAACACTTATAACATGCAAATTGGATAACCGGATAGACAAAACATTATTATTTGATCACATAATTATGTTAATTTAATTAATCGAGGTCCAAAATGCATTAAATTAATAAAATAGTCGCAGCTTCTGCATCGAGACAGCGGCGACCAACAAATTGTTGAGAAATGCTTGGATGGTAACTCTACAATAAATTTAGTCGTTAATACAATAAAAGGTGTTTCGTGTTTCTCAGATTTCTGGTCAGTGTTTTTATTTTCAAAATTTAAAACGTTCGGCCCGTCAACGTAGGACCTTATCAGTTACAAATTGTATTCCAGTAATTTTTCCAGCTGTCAGTTAATTTAAAAAGATGTAAAGTTTTCGAGCAGGATGGTTTTATAATAGAAGGTGTTTCGTGTTTCTCAGCTATCATCAAAAACAAAAAATTTTCTTTCTCACTTCACACATTTAAAGGTTATTTGTTCCATGCAGAACATTTCCAAGAACTAGACCATCAAGTTTTTCAGTCCAAAGATGTTTCTATTCTTATACAAAAAATCCTGCGGCTGCCGCTGCGCCGTATACAGGGGCAGTGTCGTCCAAATGCAGGCTGTTGAAAATAATGAAATTATGCTATAATTAATGTGTGTGGAAATGTTTTATAAAATAATGAGGAGGACGAAATAAAAAAAAACAGATGAATTCCACGTCTTATTAACTTTATACAGAGCAATGAATGTTAATCGCATAACGCTGTCCCAGTCTCCCCTACCTAATCTCTGCACTTACAGTTCAAATTTGATGTGAGAAATATTATGCACAAAACTAAAAAAAAGTAGTTTCTAGCTATGATTGTTCCTAAATTATGGTCTGTCAGTAAATTATTATTTTTACATTCTCATTCATGAGAGTGTAATGTATTCGTCCAAATTTTCGATCTCTGGTTTTTAACGGATCTTTACGTTTCGGCACTCACAGATTCCGAAAATCATACAATTTTATCGGTGTCTGTCTGTATGTCTGTCTGTATGTCTGTCTGTCTGTCTGTCTGTCTGTCTGTATGTCTGTCTGTCTGTATGTATGGTTACCTGAATTTTGTGGACACGCTAACTTTTGAAGGATTTTTCGAATCGAGTCAGCCTTTGATAAACTTTTCAAGGGTCCCAAAATGAAGGTCAAGTTCGTTAACCAGATATTTTGGATAAAAATTCAAAAAGTGAGCACATTTTGAAAATTTTTGAGACAAATTTTTTTCACGGTTTGAAAATTCTACGTACAGTGATTAGTAGTAAGCAAGAAGGCAAACCATTTATCCTAATGACATTTTTCGATAAAATTAAAATTATCAGAGTTATAGCATTTTCCAAATCCAAAAAAACAAACGAAAATTAACATTTTAAGCCGAACAACGCACGATATAAAAAAAATAAAGAGGATAAAAACGTTTCTTTTTAATAGCCGTACAAGAATATCATAGAAACTTTTTAAATTTTTCCGAAAAATCAAAATTTCAAATTTCGATCGCACTAAAAATAATAAAAAATCAAAAACTCCACTTTTCTGTCAAATTATGCAAGATACAAAAAAAGATGAATTTATAAAAGTCGTGTACCTAAAAAAGATCTACAAATTTGTTATGAATTACTTTTTGATAGGATACGTAGTTTTTGTTTTATTCGTGAAAACAACATTAAAAATAAAAAAATTAAATTTGTGGACAAACGACACAAGCTATGAGAAAAAAATGAATAGACTGAAGTTGCTCATCCAAAAACAGATCAAAATTGTTTATTAACAATTTTTGGATAAGACGCTTGGTTTTTGTTTTAATCGTAAAAAAAAACATTAAAAATAAAAAAAAATCTGCCCGCCGCGAGGGCACATTCTCATCGCGCGCTATGTGCGCGGCTCG
>CAKNWT010223231.1:7875-23530 GCA_932066315.1 Andricus coriarius
GGGTGGCTGGTTTTCGGGGTTGCAACGATGGGAGATCAATTGTGCGTAAATTCAAGTCAGAGGCTCTTCAAGTCCCAATTTAATTGTTTTTTGTGATTTCCCGACTCGATCGTCTTCTAGTGTTGCAGGAAGTGATGAGTCGGATGACGCATCACCTCCGGTTGCGTCGGGATCGATCGTTCGGTGAACGATCGTGGTCGTGGCTTCCGGAGGCTACATCTGTGCTAATTTTCACCAACAACCAAAACCTTTTTTTGGACATCAAGGAAGTGCCTTATTGGATAGGATCGAGGACTCGTATCCTGAACTAAATCCAGGCAAGGTATTGAGAAGTGCGGAATCCCGGTGAGAAATTGTCTGGTTCATTTTCGTTGAGTACAAATTGAATAACTTTTGTTTACAATAATCGCTTTTCCGTAAAAATTTTTCGCATAACCTTATAAATTATTAATCTTCTTTGAAACCTATATCGAATTTTCCAGTAAAAACTGCTAGCTTGATATGCTTATACCCAGTCTACTTCGAAATATAATATTTTGTATTAAAAATACCAATTTCGGAGGTAAATAATTACCATCATCGAAAATTGTTAAAAGATTCTAAATCTGGTTCAAGGTATATTAACTTTTGTTTGAAAATGTTAATTTCGGATGCAGACATTAACTTCAACTGTTAAAAAATTATAACTGTTCTTTAAAATCTAATGATATTTTAATAAATATGTTAATTAGTGACAAAAGACACTAAAACAATCCGAAATTGTTCAAGTTTATGAATTTGATTGATTTAAGCAAAAATATTTGGATTTAAATCTGATGATTCTCGCTTTAAAAATACTAATTTCAGGTGAAACACACACGCATAAACTAAAGTTGTTAAAAAATTGTAAATTTTCCTTGAAATCTAATAATTTTGTATTGGAGATACCATTGATTCCTGACGACAAATACTGACACAATATAACAAAAAATTGTTCAGAATTAGTAATCTTCTTCGACGACATTAAAATTCTTTTTAAAAAATACGAATTTTGGGACGATGAGATACTAAATGAGATGCTAAAACGCTATATTGATCAATAAAATTACAATTTTAACTGTGATTAAAAAATCTTTTAGATTCTATTAGGCTTCGAAATTTCATCTCTGTTCTCGATTACACGAAAAAAATGGTCTGATGGGAAAGTTCAATTTGGTATCCACCACGAGGAAAATAAAATAATTACTAAACAAATATTTTACCGCCCTACATATTCATACAGATGATCAAGCAACATGGAAGTACGTATAAAGCAAAGGCGAAATTCCTATATAAACCTGAACCTCGTGATGAGAAATTTCTTATTAAATTTCATTAATTGAAAAGTTAAAATAAAATAGTATTTTTTTGTTATGTTCTCAATTTATAATTTTTCTTTACTTATTTCTCAATATTTTATATGCCATAGTTATATTTTCATTTTAATAAAAATTCAGCAAGGGATGAACAGAAATTCGTTTTTACTCAACTTTAAAATATCGACGGTTTCCATGAGGTGCTTTCATTTTGCAAAAAAGGTCCAGTGGGAATTCAAGCTAGGTTATTCTGCAGAATCCCAAAGCATTATACATAAGAAAATTTAGATAGAGATGGAAGACCAGATTGAGTTGGACAATATTTGCATGAAAATCAAAAAGTTGACAATATCACGTCCTGGAATATTATACACTTGTGCACCCAGAACAAAATTTTTCTTTATTTAAAAAAATCACTTTGTTGACGGCACTTGGTTGATTACAGGAAAAATTTTGGATCAATAAAATAAATTTTTGTTCATTTGTCGAAACTAGTTTGCTTGAATCAATCTAAGTTTTTGGTGGAATTGTTTTGATAATTTTATAAAATATTTTATCGATTCACCTAAGATCTTTTGGTTGGATCTACCAAATAATTTAATAGAGCATTTCAATAGAATCAAGCAAAAGATTGACCTAATTTAACTCAGATATTTTGCTGGAACCAACATAAAAATGTATTCCGTTTGCATCATGATGATCCTTATAAAAAATGTAGTTCGGAAACAGAATCAAGAGGGATTAAGTGATTATGTGAAAAATACTTTATATTTCAAATGGCTGACCGTGGAATTATCTCGTCACATACAATGACACAGTTCCCTGGTGAGCCATTCACAATGTAAATGGTGCTGGATCCTTTATGGTTAGATGAACTAAAAATTTTGGTTAAATCAACCAAAATCTTTTCCTAGATCAGAAAAAACACTTATTTCAATTAACTACAAAATTATCTTGGATCGTGCAAAATATTTGTTTGGATCAACTAAGGGATATGGTATAATTAACCCAATTTTACTCACCCAAAAACATTCGTGTGTCAACCAAATAAATTATTGTCGTCTGATAATATCCTATCTGTCAATTATTTTTACTTTATTTTGTATCAAAGTAAATTTGATTAAATATGAGTAAGTGTCATCCGCTAATGTATCCTCGAATATTTATTTTCGGTCAATAGGAGATGCATTAGTATAATCATTCTATTTTATTTTGAAAGCGTTAGATTTTCGGTATATTCGAATCGCTCTATGCTGGAGCAGCATATATAAGAGCGTGGATCTAATTGTCATATTGTATAACAGAGATTTATTTTTACTGCTCAGTCTACTTTTTCTGCAGAGTACACAGTAGTACAGTCTACTTAGCATTTTCTGTCCCTCTTCAGTAGCATTAACAATGTCAATATTGTGGCTAAGTTTAAAATGTAGCATAATGCCCATATATTTTGACAAGCTTCGGTGTTCGATTATATTATTCTAAGAATTTTTAAGTTAGGTAATTTTTTTCTCCTTTACTTTTTACGATGTTTGTAAGTTTTTTTTTGTAAAGAGGATAAGTTCAGTTTTCTCAATATTAAAACTGAGCTTCCACTCATGAAAATATTTTATGATTGCATATGTAATGTCCTGCAGCTTTTTAAAGCTCTTGCTGGATTTCATGAACCCGAATAAAGTGCCGTACCGTCAGAAAATATTGAGAGTCTAGTGCATTCAGAGTTCCTATATTATTAATATATTATAAAATTTCTGCACATTCTTATCGCGCACTGGGCGCGCGGCTCGCAGATTTGGACGCGCCTATGGCGCGCAACTGTTGGTTGGTGCGCTTTGCGTTCAAGAATATATTAATCTCGCGCTTCGCGCTCGGTAATGCATTTACTTCGCGCAACGCGCTCGGTCATTATATTTCCCCCACTTTTACGCACAGCCGTTTTAAACTTAAAGGACAAAGTATCGACAACTGAAATTTTTGTATTGTGAATTCTCTTTTGCTAAAGCTTCTTCGGCTTTAACGAACACATTTTCATCACGTATCTCGTGCTGCGCACTTGATTTTGTCCAAAATGTGAACTTTTCTACATTATTTTCAACAGTTTTATATCAAATGTATATTACATTAGGGTCATCCACAAAATTTTTGTTTGCCTTATAGTTGAGTTTTTTATAAACTTTGACGCTCAAAGAATTAAAATGTGAAATTAAAACTTAATTTCGTTTATTTAATCATTTATAATAATTTATTAAAAAGTGATAAAATATCCACCGTAAATGTCGATTTATAAAAGAAAACATGTGGCGCCCTCACGGCACGAAACACGTGGTGTGACGTCACCCGCCGACAAAACCGAAGCAAACACATGGCCAGTATAATAAAAACAATCGAAATAATTAATTATTAACGTTTTTGGGTAAAAGGGTTTATTTTCATGGAGTATCAGTATGCCTGGATACGTTGAAGGTAGTTGGGATAATTTTCCAAAAGTGATTACACTTATGATAAATGATTTTTTTTCGAAGTGCTCCAATTTCAACTATGCTGAGACTCAAGGGGTAAAAGCGAAAAAAATAATTAAATGGGATGAATGACGTTAATCCTTCAAAACATTTATTTTTATTTATTTAATTTATTAATTTGGAATGATAATTGCTTTAGGCGAATCGTAACATATATGTAATATGGGCAATATTGCATCCAGGAAACCTAACCTTTGAGTATAGATATAAATAATTTTCCTGGATTTTTGACATAGCTGTTTTTACATTTAGGCACAAAATACCAATGGTAATGCTGTTTTCTTTCCGTTTTTATGAAAAAACGTGAATCACCCGGCTTATTCGCAACCGTTTGGCGGCGGCGTTTGATGGCGGAATGGGCGCGAAAGAAATAGGAATTTTAAATATGTACAAATTTCTCTTTTTTAAATATAAATTCGAAAAAAAGTTTTTTTTGCACTATACTGGTATTATTAGTGATTTTAGTCCATATACTTTGATATTCAAAAATTAAAAAAAAATTAGTGGATGACCCTTTTATTTACGTGCTTCGGTCTGGGATTGCTTATTCAGATATCGCAATATAAAGTACAAATTTTATTTATCATGATTACTTCAATATTTGTTTTTTATTTTGCATTAAATATTATTCTCAACTACCCTGAAAAGTGTGTCATTTTAATAAATTTGTATTATTACATTTCATAGTATGCATTGCTATTGATACATACGTATTTTCATTGTGTGGTTTTTATAATTCAAAAAACGTGCGCATCCCTTGAAAAAAAATAATTTTGTTATTAAACATTTTATTGAATTTTGCGTCGTTTTTCCATAAAATTATTTCGTTCCTTTTCAATATTATTTTTTAAGATTTATACTAAAAAGACGCATCCTAGCGTAAAGTAGTTGTGAGAAAATTTCTAGATATAATTTAGGTTACAAATTTTGTTACATAACATTTTATTGTAGCTCGTGTCCTTTTTCCAAAAAGTTGATTTTTTTATTTTTATAACAAGAGTCTATTCAAAATTTGTAGATTTTTTTTGGTTCAACAACTTTTGTCTTTAATTTTTGTTCGTCTCTTGTGTCGTTTGTCCAAAAATTATATTTCTTATTTTTTAATGTTTTTTACCCATAAAACAAAAATTACGCATAAAATCAAGAAATAATGAAAAAAAATGTGTAGCTCACTCTTCGGTGAACAACTTATGTCTTTCTACTTTTTTTCGTAGCTTGTCTCGATTGTCAGAAATTTTTTAAATAATTTATTATTCTGTTTCTTACCAATTTAAACAAAAACTACGTGTCCTATTAAAAAGTGATAATCAACAAAGTTGTTATGAAAATCTTGTAGTGTGTTCAAGAAGCAACGTTTTTTTTCGTCGACTTTCTTTCATATCGTCTGTCGTTTGGCTTTAAATTTTCATTTTCGTTTTTTTTTTTAAATTTTTGTAAGTGCTGTAACTTTGGTAATTTGTTTTTTATCGAAAGGAGTCAACAGAATACATTGTTTGCCTTTTTGAATAGTAGAAACAGCCGTATATATAAATTCCTAATTCCAAAAAAAGTTGTCTTAAAATTTTTGAAAATTCTTTAACTTTTTGAATGTTTATCTAAAATGACTGGCTAACGAACTCGACCTTAATTTTAGGTCAGTAAAAGAGTATACCAAAGGCCAATCCAATCTGTCATTTTTTTCGAAAGTTATCCTGGTCACAGACAGACAAACATACAACATTGACATCTGACAAAAACTTTTCATTTCGAAAAATGGGAACAATGTAAATTCAGTTCAAAGTTTATAGTCAGTGTTTTAATTCCAAACTCAAGCTGTAGGGTCTTACATAATCGAAAAAACCTGTTTTTCCGGGTTCAGGGGGTCTCAAAACGTGGACATCGGACAACAACGGAGGGGGTCAAATTTTACACAAACCTATAATACCTTCTCTGAAGAGAATGTAAAAAAAGGAGCGGACCCAGGATGGATCCTTGAACAACACCTGCATTAATGCTTTGCTCTTTCGATGCGGTTACAACATATATTTTTATTTTTTAGGTAACTTGAAATGATTTGAATTAAATAGATAGGGATCTTAAGTTCATAAAGCTTATAAATCAGCCCTCTATGCCACAAAGTGTCGAAGCTTTTTTCAAGATCTAGGAGAACCATAACCGTTGAGATGTTTTTTATTAGAATTGTTGATTATATAGTTAATAAGTCTGATTAGTTGGTGGACTGTACTCTCGACTGTAGTTCTGTTTCACCTAAAACCGAACTGTTATGAGATTGAGAGGTTATTTCACTTTTCAAAACTTAAGATTCTCTTCTAAGAATATGAATGAAAAAAAAACAAAAAAATGTTTTTATAATTGATGTCTCATTAAAATTAATCTATATTTAATTAACTTCCAATGTAAAAATATGACGAAAATAAGAATTATAAGGATAAATAAGATCCATGAAATTCCATTGAATCAAATGATATTTCATAAAATCCTGGATAGTTTATTAAAATTCCTTGAGAGCTTTAAAAATCCCTTTAAATAATTCAAATCCTCAAATATCTGATAAAATCCATATCTTCCAAAATTTTATGAAATTCTTTAAAATCACATGCAATGTTTCTGAAATACCTTCGAGTTCTCAAAAGTACCTTCAAGTCTTTGAAATCCTTTGAAATTCCTTTAAATTATTAAAATCTATTGACATTTTTTTTAAATCGTTTTAAATATAAAAAATTTAAAAAAAAAATATTTGGAAATACCTGAGAAAAAATCCTACGAAATGCCTCAATTCTTGTAAATAAATAATTTAAAATCCATTGAAATATTGCAAAATCCCTTAAAATTACATGAAACCTGATGCTATTCCTTGAAATATATATGAAATATGTGAAAATATATGAAATCCTGTGAGATCCTGGGAAATTGGTTAAAATACTTAAATAAGAGACTTTGAAATCCCTTAAGAGCATTAAAATCGTCGAAAATCTTCTGGAACCCAATTAAATTAATTCAAAATCTTTTACAAAATTTGGAAATGTTGAAAATTTTATGAGATTCTTTAAATTTTTTAAAATATCCTAAACTCTTTTACTGCTTCAAAATCTTTGAAAATTCAAAGAAATTCTTTAAAACCGCATATAATTGTTTAAATCCTGTGAAATCTCCTGAAATATTTGAAAATCTTTTTAAATCCCCGAAATCATACAAAACCCCTTAATTTATGTGAAATTCTTTGAAATATATATAAAAGACATTTCAAAAAATTGTTTATGTGTACTAAAATTTCATTAAAAAACTTAAGTCCGATAACATGTTCAAAAATCCTTATGAAGTTTAAGAAATTGTTTGCAATACTATTAAAATTTTTTCTAATTTCTCAAAATCCCTTGAAATATTTGAAATTATATCAATTCCCAGTTCGCTTCTGTAAATAATATATACAAAACAAGGGCGCACAAAAAATTAATGAAATATAATTTTATTCAATAGTATGTTAAATTAATTCTATTATGAAGAAGAATAACAGCGAAAATTTTATTTTCATATTTTAAGCCACGAGAAGCGGATCTAACCGTTATTTTGACCTGCAAAATATCGTAATCGTTAATATCCAAATATTGTAATTGAATACAAAAAATTACAATGATGAAATAAGAGCGTACCTCTTAATCTCAAAAATCATTGTTTTACATGTCTTATAATTAAAATAAATAAGAAAAATGTGTTTTATGCAGAGCTGAAATATATTTTTCCATTCAATTTAAAATCGAGTTATTCCAACTTTTTAATTTTCACCCATCTACTGAAATGAATATCGCATTATTAGTGTTTCCAAAAATGTCTGTTAATGTTTATTATAATTATGAGTTTTCAGTTTGATGTGTTTATTTATTAATTTCGTATTCCAGTTTTTAAAAATATACTCATAAATTCAATGACAAATTTCTAGAAAAGTCTTTTCAGAAGCTTTTTCTTTATTCTCCAGTAGACAGGAAATAAATCGCGAATGGAGCCATGGGCAATCAAGAGGGCGAGGAAGGTGGTTAAAGCCATGGTGATTAATTGATATTCAACAGAAGCTGTTATTCCCGGTCGAGAGGGTCAACTAGCAGCGGAGGTCTTACTAATTTTTTCAATTCACACTGACATTTGAAGAAAAAAAATCTTTCTGACAGATTTTTATCTTTTTTAAATTCATTTGCCCTTTTTCATCCATAAATTCAAATAAACTTGATAAAATTATTTTTCATGGAAAATGGAAATGTATTTCTGCTGGAACCCATTTTTCCCATTTCCGTCTTTCTCTACTTTATACTAAAATTCAGTTGTCAGTCCTCTGCTTTTTGAGTAAATACTACTCCTGGTGCATTAGTACAGGCAAATATCTACGATTTCTTACACCAGCAGTTATTTAAATATTTCCTGTTTATTTAATCCTTCACATATCGGAAACTATTTAAAAATCTTAAATTTCATGCCCCTGTATTAGTATAAGCATAGAAGAACGAAGTCTTTCACACAAGACGAGAAATAGCTGCGCTATAGTTCGAATAAAGCGTTTGTCGAACTGGTGCTCAGAAATTTATTGTCCGCATTAAAAGTTTTATTTCTTTTTACTGCAGGATTTATTTGCAAATAAAAACTAAAAATAACGGCCTCCCATTTGTTTTCTAGATATCAAAAATTTCCTATAAAATATTCATAGTCTTTCAAAGATTGTAAAAGTTTTAGTAGGTAATCTGCTGTAGCGTCAAAGAAAATGGAGATTCAATAATAGCTCTAAAATCGAAGTGTTCCGCTAAATCAGACAACGACCCACGTGCCACGACCCGCATATTTTCACAAATTTAGTCCATACTACACCCACGCCCATGTTACGATGATTCCATGCAATATCAAAAATCCAAAATAAAAGAATAAAATCAAGTTGGTATCGTAGTTTATGGACGGCCCCTTAACCCGGCATCATGGAGGTGGAAAAATGTTACACGGACGTGGGGGTGGGTCATATAGACCCGCTTATTAGATATGAATTATACCATACCTTATTAATAAAAACGGTAATATGCAGCTCCAGCTACTGAAAAGAATGGCAACGTCGCACGCATAGTAACCGAACTTCAAGCAAAATAAAATGTGCCGGGTCTGACAGACCCAACCCCCATGATGCCAGGTTAAAGTGTTTGCACGTTTCAGAATATGAGGTAAGGCAGACTTATTTCAAGCAAAAAAGAAGGTCTATCTTACATACATTCGAAGTTATAGCGATTAGAAAAATACCCACTTTTATCAAAATTCGCTAAACAGTTTTTTCGAATTATCACGTTTCTACTGCACTTTGGGTTAAAAGTTGTTCTTAAAATAATACAATTTCGTAATTCATCTGCTTTTTAAAGTTTTTCCATACCCTTTTTTCATTCGAACCAAATAAACTTTATTCCATACCAAATTAATTTTATATAACACTGTCCATAATTGACAAGAAAATATCAATATTTAATTTAAATCTCGAAAAAGAGAACAAAAGGTAGTGGAAAGTGTATATTTTTACTTTGAAGGCAATTTTTCCCGAAAATATTTTAATTATAATGTTTTTTCACAGATTACTAGATTAAAATATTATTTTTATTTAATAGAAACCTGGATACTAGAATATATGCCACCGCGTGTAGTGAAAGTTTTTTTTTAACTTACAGAAATACCTATTATAATTAATTTAACTTTTCTTGTTTTAAATTGAGAATGTTAAACATTATTTTTTATAATGAAAATTAATAAATTTGAGTCTCATAAAATTCATGTATATAATTTAGAAGCAAGTTAATAAATTATTTGTGAGTAAATAAAGTACAGAGTAAAAAAGAAAAATATATCGCGCTGAAGGCTTAAGTCCATTAAAAATAAGTACTTTTAAAAAGACTTCAAGCCGAAATTTAAAAATCATAAAACATTTTAAACACTTTAAAACCTGTTGAGAATGTAAAAACCAGAGACAGAAGAGCTTATCGAATATAAAATTTGAACAGTTAAAAAATATATAGTAAGAAAGGAGTAGTAGTAAGCGAACACTTTTTAAATACAAATTTAAATAATTTAAAAATTGAATATTCCAAGTCGATCAACAAATACTAAAAATAAATAATTTTATTTTGCGGTCAATCTATGCAAGATATAAAGCAATAACAAATACATAGAACTGATTCACTTAAAATAGATCTACGAAGTTTTTATTAATCATTTTTTGATAGGACGAGTAGTTTTTTGTTTTTTAAATTACCGTTTTTACCGCCAATTACCGCCAAATTACCGTTGGCGATGATGTGATCTTAATTTCAAAAGGTCTGTGGACAAATGTGGGGAAAACACAAAGACCGAGCGCGTAGCACGAGGTAGATCCATTATCGAGCGCGAAGCGCGAGATATAACAGACGCGCACCACAGGCGCGTTCAAACTTGCTAGTCATACGCGCATTGCGCGATGAGAATGTGTTTTTTGAGTTTTTAATCTACTTTTGCGCTCTAATGCGTCATCTACATAATGAACTCATAACGAATTTTTCTGATACTGGGACAATTTACTTCATCCATGTATCGCCTGCTTCAGATGCTTCTGTTGAATAGACTATTCATTATGAATGAAAAATCATCTTGAAAGTCATCCAGTGTGCTAATGTGCACTGTAAAAAAAGATTTGTGTAAAATTACAAAGTTTCGTAAAATTACATATTGCATCATTGTAAATTTCACACAACTCATTGTGTGATTTTACAAAAGTGTGTGAAATTACAACCTCTAGCGATGTATATAAAAGGACCCTCGAACAGCAGTGTAATATTACACACAAGATACAAACAAAATTACGCATTTCCTCGCACGAAATTTAAGTTCAGAACGGAAAATTCAGTCGCAGCGTGTAAAAATACCATGGGTCGTTAAAATCGCATTCCTGAGATGGAAAATTAAATCGAGCTTGTTAATTTTACCCTGACAGAAACTGTAAGATTTTGGATTTATAATTAATTGCAAATTTAGAATAATTAATTAAATTATATGTGAATATGCAAGTGTCTCTGGTTTTCGTTGTTTATCGATGCGTTCGTCCTCTCATTTTGGAGCATTTTGAGGTTAATACGAGGAAATTGTCAACTATGTTCAACTTTGTTGACAGCTTTCACACAAAAATAGATAAAATTCTAGTTATTCCTATCTGATCTTTAACATTGTCTGCTATTGGAACGGAAAAATTCGGCTATTCAAAATGTATATTTCATATTTTTGTTACGGAATATGTGAACTGCAAAAAAATACCCATATTACCTTATGTATTTTAGGTAGGTGGAAACGTGTCCGGCTTGTGTGTCTTCAATCTCCATAAAATTGTCTTAAGTTCAAGTTTCGAGTGTTCGAATCCTGTCACCTAATGATAATTTTTATTTTATTTTATTTTTTTTCTGAATGAATTTTACTTTTTCGTGCGTAAAATTACCGACCGAATTGGAATATCGCAACAGCTGTAATTGCAAAATTCATCGCTAGGTGGATTGTTACGAAATTTCGTAAAATTACTCTGACACACGAAGGTCCTTTTATTTACATCGTCCAGCGATGTAAAATTCAACCGATTTTTTTTACAGTGTGTAATTTTGTCATGGTAAAATACCTACGGTCATTTATTAAAGTCAATGTATTTTCGCGGACGGACACCGTCAATACTACGAAAGTGCAATCAATTGATAAAAGTGTATTGAAGTTTATAGCATGGCAAATAAATTCTTCTCATTTGATTCAGAATAAAAGTCAGATGATTGTTTATTTATAATTAATAGGCTGCTCAACGGAAGCATATTAAACATGTGACACATTGACGCAGTTCGTTTAGTGAGTTCCGATAAATATCGATCTTTTCTTATCAGCCCTGTTCAACCCCCCCTTATCAACCTCCATTTTCATAGAAGTGTGAAAATGAACATTTCTTCTTATTTTGAGCTTCATTGTTAATCTTAAAATTTTTAAATATTAGCTTCTACTTGACAAATATGTACAATCATCCGAGAAACTTTTTTAATTTGCGTAATTATAATAAGGTACGCAAAATGTATATACTTAATTGTATTACTTTAACTCTATTTTTACTCAAAACTTTTTTTTTTAATTTTTCACGATATATTATATCCTCTACAGAACTACGCCTTGAAAAGGACTTAGATCTGATTTGAAACATGTCACAAATATTTAAATAAAAACATAAAAAAACCGGAAGAGACCTTCACTACATTAATATTTTAAGATACCAGAAAAAATAAAGAATTGAAACAACAACAATAAATATTTTATTTGAAATCTATAAATTCACCTGCGACTTACTGGCACCTAGTGGAAACTTCAAGGATCTAAGGCAAGTCGAAAAATTTTTTCCTGCTCACCCTGGTGGGTAGGTTTACACCATTTACAAATTAAAAATGTCGGGAAAACTTCCCTATTGTGGATAGCTTCGTATGCTGGATAGTTTTAAATCAAATTAAATTGTAAGAAACAAAAGAAACCAGAAATATTGTTTTTGACATAGTCAAGCAACTTTGCCCAAAAAATTTGAAATTTTTTGAAGGTAATAACATTATCTCAGGGAAATTTTGACAGCTTTCTGCATCCATCTCGCAAGTGCCTTGGCATATTTTTGGCACATGGAAATGGCTTCAAGGTTACGAGACAGTGATAGTTTTGCACATCCGAGAGCACCGATCACAAGGACTATTACTTTAACCGAATATTTTGGGTACAATCGTTGCAACTCCCTTTCAAGGTCTTGATACCTCTTCTCCTTTTCCTTCTCCTTGGCTGTGATGTTGTAGTCGGCCGGAGCCGAGAATTCGATCACGAATATGGTTTGTTTCTCGAAGTCTTGAAAAACAATGTCTGGCCTCGAGTGTGCAACAGAGACTACTGTCCTGTTATAGAAGTATGTTGCCATTATTTAACATATGTTAGGCAAGTGAAATGATTTTATTTGGTTATTTTCTGTATTTTAGAGCAGAAATCCCGAATTGTCCTTATCCATTTTTCATTCTCATAATTTCAAAATTTCTTTTTTTAAGTAACAGGAGAAATAATCTCGACATATTTATAAGGGAACGTCCATTACGTACACAAGGCTTTTTTCCGTAGAGAGGGTTCGGAAAATCTTAGGTAAAATTTCTTACGTAAGTTTCCTCCTTAATTCTTTTTTGAATATACTAATCGTAAATCGTTCCATCTCTTGAAATGTTATTTTATGCTATTATACACATTAAATCATGATTTGTCGTATTTCTTTTTCCACATGTTATATATCCCTAGAAATCATTTGAATTTCATGGATGTCGTACATAGTCTCTTAAAGTCTTTTTAAAATTATGAAGCTTCCTAGAAATCCCGCAATAATCTTAGAGATTGTCTGAAATCTTTTAAAATACTTGAAATTACTTGATATCTTGAAAAATCCATAATTATTCTTTGAAATCATCATAAATCTATCGGAATTCCCTAAATTCTTCAAAAGTCGGTTAAAATACTTAAATTTCCCCAAAATATTTCGAAATATTACGAGATCCCTTGAAATTCGATAAAATCCCTTTAAATTTCATCGAAATATTTTAAATCCGTGAGAATCTTTCCGAATATCTGTAACCCCTTAACGGCCACTATTGAAGCTGAGCAACGTTTATTATTTTCGATCTTCCTAATTTTCAGGTCACAAGCTTGGAATTTTGAAAAATAAATACGTGCATTAGATCAAAGTGGACTATTCCGCATCTCGTAAGATATTATGAGTTATCGTATCGAATATTTTGGGTACAGTCGTTGCAACTCCCTTTGAAGGTCTTGATACCTCTTCTGCTTTTCCTTCTCCTTGGCAGTGATGTTGTAGTCGGCCGGAGCCGAGAATACGATCATGAATATGGTTCGTTTCTCAAAGTCTTGAATAACAATGTCAGGCCTCGAGTGTGCAACAGAGACTACTGTCCGAAAATTGTAGTTCCAGAAAATTTGGTACTTCTCGTTTTGGACAATTGACTCTATATTCCTTGGAGCGTTACCGTAAGAGGAGCAAAGCTGGTAATAAAGCACTCTTAGGGCCGCATTGAGTCTGCAGATATACGTTGTTCCCGCATAGGTCAGACACCCAGATAGTATGTGTTCTAGGTACTCTGCGTGTGCATGACACCTATCGCTGGGAACTTTTTGACATAAAATGCGGTCACGGTATACTTAGGTGAAAATGACATCCTCCTGGCATGCGAAAATGAAACCTTCTGTACATAAATTAAACACTGATGATCTGAGAAAAGCAAAAGTTGGCTCCTTCCACAAGGACTGTTTTCCTACTGTTAATAATTAATTTGATGTTTTCCCTCTGTTTTTGAGTTTCGCTTGCTACCTTTTGTTGTTTTGGGAACTCAGGTAGTAGCGTGGGGATTCTTTTTTCCAGCTGACTTGGACCCTTTTGCTGCTCTCCCAGTGCTTTTCTATCAAGGTGTAGGCTGGTATGGCCATGTTTTCGTGAGTTGCGATGGCCAGTAATCAATTGTGCGTCTTCGAGAGAGCTCAGGTGTTCGGGTCCGTGTGTGAAAGTCCGTGGCTCTTCAAGTCTCAATTCAGTTCAGTGATTTCCCGACTCGATCGTCTTCTGGTGTTGCGGGAAGTGACGAGTCGGATGACGTATCACCTTCGGTCACGTCGGGATCGATCGTTCGGTGAACGATCGTGGTCGTAGCTTCCGGAGGCTACATCTGTGCCAATTTTCACCAACAACCAAAACCTTTTTTTGGACACCAAGGGAGCGGTCCAATGGATATACTCGGGGACTCGTATACCGGACTCAATCGGTAATAGGTATTTAGCGACTTTGAAATGACCGCGAATGGTTCCTTCGCTATGCCACGCCAGTCCGTCATTAATTCATAACATTTTTTGGTCCTTCGAGCCGGATTGTGGTTTGGCGAGGGGAGCATGAACTTGAGGTAAGTTTTTTTTGAATTTCAAGGTTCTAGTGGATTGTTTGACGTTTTGAACAGTGCAATTATATTAATGTATTTCGAAAGAGTTTTTAATAGTGAAAAATATCTTATGTATATGGAATGAGATTTTTCTGTGCAAAAAGGAATACATAAAACATGGAGTTTAGAGAATAGACTGAGCTTACTATGAATTATGTTAGTAAAATATCGCATGAATTATCATATTTTTGTCAGATTTTCAATACGGAAAGAATTTTGTTAGTTCTTCGTGGAGATGTGTATCCAATCACTTTAAATGTCATTATAATTACATTTCGTGCAATTTTAAGCAATTTCGATGTGGAATTCTCGCGGGTTGCACAATTTTGTGCACTTTGGAGTTCAGCCTTGAAGCTTTAAATTTAATGCAATTTAAACTATTCTCAGGATGTTGATTGTTTGGATTGAAATGTCTACCAAATTTGACATTTTGTTTTAATACTGTACATTTGGGGTTTATTTTTAAAGGTAATAACTTTTAAAAGTATAGTATTTAATCGTTAAATTATTCGTATATTGTGAATTTGAAACTATACAGGTTTGGATGCTTATTTTCTGAATATTTAATTTATGTGGGCTGTTAAGATTTCGAAATTTCTAAAAATTCGTAGAAATATTTTTATCTTTTAAAAATCGATGATAAGACAGGAATGTTTTAGCAAGAGAAATTGAAGCTAAAAGGAAAGAACGTGTTAAACCGATACGTAGTTTATTGAGATATTTCTGAGAAATTTATTATTCAAATAATTCTATAGTTATTTTCGTAGACATCGATTTTGTTTAT
>CAKNWT010223279.1:864-11096 GCA_932066315.1 Andricus coriarius
GGTTGACTGAGCTCTAGGTTTGTCCCACATTTCATTCCACAAAAAAAATTTGAATATTGTTAGGAATATCCTTTTTCTTAATCATTACCCACGAAAATTAATTGAGAAACATATTACAATTAGAATTCAACAAATCAAAAACAAACAGAGTAACATTTTACCTGCAGATGATCAGAAGGAACTGAGAGAATATAGTTCTTTTAATACTTTTGTTCTTCCTTTTTTTGGTCAAATTTCAAAAACTATTGAATTTATGTTAAAAAGGTTTAATATTCATACCATTTTCCGTATACCATTTAAAATGGATTCAATAATAACTTTTTGTAAAGATCCTTTAGATAAATTTGAGAAGGGTGGTGTTGTTTACAAGATCACTTGCAAGGTCTGTAAGATGACTTATGTGGGACAGACTGGCAGACTTCTTAATACTAGGGTGGAGGAACACAAAGGTGATGTTCGGTTGGGACGCTTTTATAAGAGTGTTCTTGCTAGACATACGAGAGGGTTTGTTGATATTGACCATGAGTTTGACTGGGATAATGCTGAAACTTTGCATAGTGAGAGTAATGAGAGAAAGAGGGAATTCATGGAAATGCTTTATATTAAAAAACAAAATAAGTGGGCTATTAATTTAAAAACAGATTTGGATAAATTAAACAAGAGTTATTCTAGTATGATGAATTACATTTAGCAATGGATTTTCATGAGTCTTGACTTTCTCTTATTTCCTGTTTCATCATGTTCATAACGGCTTTTCCTATAGACCCATACTTAGTTCTCAGGTATACAGGATTTGCCTTTATACCCACACTTGGTACTTGGGTATCCAGGAGGTAGCATCTTGTTTTCGTTGCTGTTTCCACCTGTTCTAAGTGTTCTTACCTTGATAAGGGTGCTGTGTGAGCACCGAAAAGCTGGTAAATATTATCCATGCTTTTTTATTGTGATTTCAAAGTAATAAAAATAAAAAAGACGAAAGAAATAAAAAAGAGAAGGAAGGGGATTTGTTTGGTTGCCTTCTCATTTTTCTTTCCACTTTTTTATTTTTTCCAAAGAAACAAATTTTTATTTTGGTTTCAGGAATTGCAATAGGAGCATTTTGTGGTGTTTGTCAAAATTTTATCGTAAGATTCTTGGTTTATTTTCAGGAATTTATACATTGACTTGAATGTTGGACGTTAAATAGGATTTTGAATTTGACTTTAATCTAATTTAAGATTCTTAAATTTCAATGATCATCCATGTAGAAAATTTGAAGAATATTTCAAATATCTGTTTTATTTTAGAAAAATATATTGACATAAAGTAAGATTCTTTAAAAAAATATTATCTCTATTTTTTATCTATTATTTGTTCATAACTAAAAAACCAAAGCAAAGTTATAAATTTAAGAAAAACCGCAACTTATACCAATTATCTGATTGAAGATAGTTATCAACAATAATACATTGTTTAAAAAATTGTTTGTGTTAACTTGCATTATTTATCATTTCACTCTAATTATAAAATTCGGAAAAACCTCGACTTTGTAACTGCATTCTAAGATAAAATTGCTCAACACAATAATAAATTATTTAAACAATGTATATGAACATCTAATTATCAGTGGAAAGTAGTAAAGTATGTATTGGAAACTATTTGTATTAAATAAAACCACGGAAAAATCATAATTAGGACCAGAAACTCGCAAGACCCAATTTTTCACTTATGGGGTGTTTATGGGACCATTTACAACAATCATAGGGGGGTAATATTTAAAAACTAATTATTCATTTGTATTCTATAGCTTATTGTGAAGAGCAATGTTGAGTTTTAACTCGATTCACCTAATATTGACGATTCTGAATTAAATGTACAAAAACGTCTTTTTTTCTTTTGGGAAATATGTGTTAAGCTTCGTGGGGCTGGTGGAAACTCCAAATATCATTTTTTATTAAAGGTCGAAAAAAAACTACTTTTTCAGGAATAATTTTATTAAAATGAGCATGAAAAAGATTCACAATTAAAAACCAGACGTCAAAACTAATTCACTTTCCAGAAAATGTAACAATCTAAATATATTGGTTTAGAATCACCCACAAATCTGAATATCATTTTTTTAAATGCATTTATTTATTTTTTTGATTCAAACAAATTTGGGGGCGATATGCAAGAAAATTAGAAAAAAAAATTTCCAATGCATTTTTGGACCACCCTAATGTGGACTCGCGTTTTACTGAATCTGCAGATTTTTTTCAGAAACACATAAAAAACTAAAAAAATGTGCACAAGAAAAACCGAATTTGCCGTCAATTCACAGCTCCTTTTCGCTTCGTAGCTTTTTCATACCAAGAATATTCATATTTTCATAAAATATTTAATAAGTCCACGTGGACAGAGAAGCCAGGGGTGGGAGGGTTTGTCAAAAGTCCACGTTTGTCCATGAGGGGGGAGGGGGGTGGTAAAAATGAAGTAAACAATTGTCCACATTTTGTATGGAGGGCCCCTTAGAAGTTACTTGAATTCTCCTGAAGTCACTTGAAATCTCCTGAAATATCTGAAGTCATTTGAATTCACATGAAGTCACTTGAAATTTTCTGAAACATCTGGAGTCATTTAAATTCAGATGAAGTCACGTGAATTCACATGAAGTCACGTGTAGTCACCAGAATTCATTTGAAGTCACTTGAAATCTCGTGAAATACCTGAAGTAATTTGAATTCACATGAAGTCACGTGAAGTCACTTGAAATCACCTGAATTCATTTGAAGTCACTTCAAATCTCTTGGGATATCTGAAGTCATTTGAATTCACATGAAGTCACTTGAAGTCACGTGGATTCACATGAATTCACTTGAATTCTCCTGAAGTCACTTGAATTCTCCTGAAGTCACTTAAAATCTCCTGAAGTCAGTGAAATCTTCTGAAGTAATTGAAATATCCTGAAATATCTTGAAGTCAGAAGTAGGTGTACACCCAATCGGTCGAGTTGTCAATCCCTCGACTTGAACTGATTTTTGGAAAAGGAATTTTCGTTTTATTTTTCTTATTTTTATACAGCTATGTAAGTCCGGACACTTGAGTCTGGGACACCTTGTATTGCGTTTTTTTCTTTATTCGTGACATTTTTACTTCTAGTTATGGTTTTCACACTGCCTTTAATTTTGTTACCCTCGTTTATATGCCTGAATATTTGCTATCTAGCTTTCCGTCAGCAGAAAATTAACTTTTAAGATGCAAAAAATCTTCATATATTAATGTTAAGAAATATAAAATTCATTACAGAACATATAAATCATATTTAACAAAGAACGCACTGAAGTACATTTTGATGCCGTTAATAATGATTTACACTCAGAAAAAAGTTTGGTTGATTCAACAAAAATTTGATTGGATCAAACAAACAAATACATTGCTATGTAGTCAATGAAATGTTTGGATGATTCAACTAAATTTTTTGGCTAATAAAGCTTGGTTGATGGTAATAAATATTTTGGTTCTTTCGTTCAATTACAATGTATCTAGATCTTGAATTTCAAAAAATTGTATTCTAGGACAAAAGCTTCAGAAAAAAAAACTTCTAATAAGCATCACTTGCAGCATTAGAGAACCGAACTTCCACCCAATTTGACAGAAAGGCTTTTCCCATACATTTGTGTGGGGTTCTTTCGCCACTTATGGATTTTGAGCTTAGATTGTCTGCATGGGTGTGAACCCTGCGAACTAAAGGTTGTACTTACACATTTAAAATGTTCTACATACTGTTTCAGACCCCAGTTTTTTAAAAACGTTGACATTGTTAGTGTCCATTTATCCGTATCGCTCATTTTTTCACTAATTCGCGACACAAAGCACGATGAGAAACTTTTCGACACGCAAACTGGTCACCGGTGTGGGCTGACATCATCTGCTTCGCTATGTTTAGTGTACTTAATGGAAGTATTTGGTAGAATGAACCAAATTGTTTTGTTACTTTAAGCAAATCATTTTCTAATAAATAATATATTCAACTCAACACATTTATTTGGTCGAATCAACTAAACTTGCTCAAATAAATAATTACTTGGAACTAACCAAATTAATTCGTTGTGTCTTTTAAAAATCACAAAAGGTTTCTTTTCGCAGACCAAATTTTTTAGTTGCAGCAAACAAATTAGGCTGAAAAAACTGTCTTGTTGAATCAACTCAATCTTTTCTCTGAGTGTCGCTTAGGAGAAATCAAAAACTATTTCAAAGATAGCACAATATGCCCTGGCGGACCGGCCGAACGCAAGCATTACGCTACAGGGTAATGCTAAAGTAATGATAAAGTAATATGGCATTATAATTAATAAAAGTAAAAAATAAATATGTAAACTGTTGCAATTATAATAATACGTTAACTTTACGTTAAATGGCCATGCCGTAATTGCAACAAGTTTCTTGCTCAGCATTAAAAAATAAAATAATGTGGCTGTCATTACAGTCTGTTAACGATGGCATCGAAAGGGTTGCCAACATGCAGGGGCCCGAATTCAATGACAGCCACTTTGTTTTTTTATTTCTTAACGCTGAAAAAGCAACTTCCTGCAATTACAGCATGACCATTCAACGTAAATTTTAACGTATTATTATAATTTAAACAGTTTACATACATATTTATTTTGCTTCTTTTAATAATTATAATGCCCCAGATAGAAAACGTGCGGGGCACGTTACACGCACGGATTGCGAGGCACGCCGTCCCTGCAGGGTGCGAGGCATATGCGCCGCACTGTGTAAGGGGCACGCACGTGCGAGACATATGAGTTGCACTTCGTGATGGGCACGATATGCGGCGCATCTGCGTCGCACTTCGTGAGGAGCATTATTTATAGCATCAATACATAAGTGAGAAGCGTAGTTGTGTATAATAATAATTATTATTACTATAATTTCAATTATAATTATTGTAAAAATAGTTTATTCATAAAAATTAAAACATTCCCAATTTTATCGTAACCATAAATTAGGAAATTTGTATGACTAACATTAATTGAATGCATTTGCAAAATTGCCTAATGTACAATGAATTTTATTTATTTAAAAACAATAAATTTAATAGTAACTTCCTTTACTCGATCGGTGTAGGATTAACAAAACAATTTTTGGTTTATTCTGTAACTTTTTTAAAAGAAAAAAAGTAATTTCTAACTTTACAAACTTTTTTTTTCAATTATCTTTGGTTCTTTTTTGAACATTAAAAAAATATTTTCGAAAATTCTTGCATCAAGTAACATTCTTAAAGCAGTGTAATTACACAAACATTTCAAAACCATAAAAAAATATAAAAGAATAAAGTGTAAAAGAAAATAGTTAAGAAATACTTCTACAAATTTTTACACCGAGTGAAGAATTTTTTTAAATATTTGTTATGGTCATCTCGAAAGTTAAACAGAACAAGAAGACCGCAAAAAATTCCAAATAGCCAGAAATTTTCGTTTTGTATTCATATATATTATTTTAAAAAATTTTAATTTTAATTTTTTTAAGATAAAACTGTTGTAATCGTTTCAACTTGAAATATTTTTTATTTTTAGGACTTTAATTTGTAGTTTGAACTTCATGTTTAATATTGAATGAAGCTTGAAATCAAATTTAAAAGCAGTTGTCAGAAAATTAGTTAAACAATTTTAAAAATGCGCCTTTAATTTTAAATGGACTTGCATGTATTCTTACTATTTCCAAGTGTAATGAAGAAAGCTGTATTTAAAAACCGCGCGCTGTCGTTGAAAAATTCATATATGGGGCAACAGCCTTCGTCGATCCAACGGAAATGCCCGACGTGCCACGAGTGTCTTCGTGACTTCTATGGCGACTTCTCGTCCCGCGACATGTGGCATGCATGAATGGCTCCATAGTTGGAAAAGTTATTGGAAAATTGTTGAGAAACCTGTAATCTTCATCGAATTTTTTCCAGTGTTTCAGTAGATACTCTGTTTTTTATACGGAGAGGTAAGTGTGGTGGTGATAATGATCAAAATATTTTTTATAGCTACAGAATCATATGGCTTTTTCTGAAATTAGAAAATTCTTTCTTTAAGTGATCGAGGTTTAGTTTGTTCCCTTTATCACCGAAAACGATAAAATCAGTGGGGAAAACCACTGAAACAGGACTAAAAGATATCTACATAATTATCTGTTCTATATAATTATCTGTCAATTTCCTATCGTACACAACCTATATTTTAACAATTTTTAGGTTAGATTTCTAGCGAAAAATAATGAACTATCATTTTTCTGTACATCCCTAAACGTACCATACCGAGTTTTTGTCGTATTTGTTTATTTTTGAACAAAAATGAATTATATTTCATGGCATATGAAATATAGACAATTGAGAATAATTTAGTAATTATTTTATTGCGAAATTTGTTTGCCATTTTTTGTGATCTAAAATTTGTCTTTGAATCCATTTGAGTTAAAAATGTTGCACAAACCGAAATATTTATACAGTGCCGTACTGTGACAGGGTATACAGTCTTCCCATTTTTTCTTGGTTTCCTCTTTTTTCTTGAAATTCTACTTTTTCCCTATTCTCAAAAAACTTCCACGTTTTCCCCTTTTCTCTTGAAGTATACGATATTTTAAAATACAATATTTGAATTACGTGGCAAATTCTATGAAATCATTAAGTGTACCCATTATTGAATAATAATTAAAGCAATTATAGCACTTAAATATGAATAAATAAGGTACACGTTTCAAGTGCTGAACTATTAAAAATAAATACCCTTACAAAAAATTTGAAGCTGAAACATATTTTAAAGCATGTTGAGAGTGCGATAACTGGAGACAGAAGTTTTTATCCAATGTAAAATAGGAACAGTTACAAAATATATTATACTTTTTAAATAAGTATTAGAAGGTGAACCCTTTTTAGATTTTTAGATTTGCTCGCAAGTTTGAGCGCCCGACCGTTGGTTCTCGCGCTTCACACTCGATAAGGTATTTACCTTGCGCTACGAGCTCGGTCCTTGTATTTTCCACACATGTGTGCACAGACCTTTTAAAATTAAAGGTCAAAGCGTTAACAACTGTAATTTAATGATTGTCAATTCTCGTTTGTTAAAGGTCCTTCGGCTTTAACGTACACATTATTATCACGTATCTCGTGCTTCGCACTCGATTTTTTCCAAAGTGTAAACATCCGTTAAAAACCAGAGATCGAAGTCTAGATGTCGAAGAGGCCATGGAAAGTGATGCGGAGAGTGAGAAGGAAGATGTAGGAGAAGATGGGGACGATGATGAGGACGAAGACGATAGTTTGTTTGCGAAATAACATTTCTTAAGTACAAACTATGTAGTCTATGACTTTGTGATACTAAATGTATAGATCATTAAGGATGTACATTTGTTATCTCAAGATGAAAAAAGAGCATCGTTAAAAATTATTTTTAAAATCTAGGAAAATATTCCTGTTGTTATTGTAACTAATTTCGAAAGAGAATTCAAGGTAGGCTTTATAAGAAAATATTTCAGGTTAAAAATGCTTATTTATAAATATTTATTTACAGTTTTATATTTTTGCTGTCTCTTTCAGGTAATAGTTACAATTCTTATTTAATACTAATACTGCAGGGCTCATTTTATTCCTCGACGGATACTCTACAAATCTCTTTCGTACGTTTTTATTGAAAAAGTCTCATTCAAGAATTATAAAATTGCTAATTTTATTATCAATACTTTTCTTAAAACCTTTTTTAAAATAAAAACATACCAACAAAATTTTTAGATACATATTCAACGAATTGAATGAGCCCTACGCCATTAGGATTAAATAACAATGGAAAACTTTACCTAGAGGAGAAGCAAAAACGTAAATCTGTAAATAAATATTGCTACATATGCATTTTCAACCTGAAATATTTTATTCTAAAGTTCGCCTTTAATACTCTTCCAAAATTAGTGTCAATTAACGATGGGAATATTTTCCTTGAATTTAAAGATCGATTTCAACAATATTCATCCCTCAACTTGGGACAACTTGTGTACATTCCTGTTCGTGAGACCGAAGACTTATTTGTACTTAAACTTGAATATTGAAAATTAATACTTCGATAATTACGTATTATTCGCAACGTTATCATACGTTTGTGATTATTAAATGTATAGCTCTTTAAGCATGTGCACTTGCCATCACAAGATGAAAAAGAGCTTGGAAGAGAATTGAAGACGGTCTTTAGCAAAAAAAAAGGTTGAAAATGCTTATTTAAGAATATTTATTTACAGCTTTCTATTTTTTCTCTCACTTCAGGTAAAAGTTGCAATTATTATTTAATGCTAAAGTTGTAGAAGTCATTTTATTATTCGACGGATACTCTACAAATCTCTTACGTACGTTTTTATTGAAAAACTCTCATAAAAGAATTATACAATTGCTAATTTTATTAACAATATTTTTCTTAAAACCTTTTCTAAATAAAAACAGACTAAAGTGATTTTTAGATACATATTCAAGGAATACAATGAGCCCTACAACATTAGGGTTAAATAAGAATGACAAATTTTACCTATAGAGAAAACAAAAAATTTAACTTTAAATAACAATTGCTGTATAAACAATTTTAACCTGAAATATATTATTGTAAAGTTCGCCTTTAGTACTCTTTCAAAATTAGTTACAATTAACAATGTCAAAATAAAATGTATAGTGCACTAAGGAATTTTAGGTAATCAGCTGGTATATTAAAGAAGATTATTAAAAACGATAATCTTGTAGACAAAATACAATATTTGAACATAGTTTTTAATTTAGCTACTGGTTTTATCCGTCTTTTTCTAGTTTGAAAATTTGTTTTATGGACATTAGGGTGGTCTAAAAATGCATTGCAACATTTTTCTTCACCCTAGAGGGCAAGCCCTTCCCCCAAAAAGTTTCCATTTTCGGAGAAAATTTGGGATTTTCGAAAAATTGAACTCATACTTCAGGGTTTGATCGAGACGTGCCAACTTCTTTAGGGATTGAAGATGAGTACGAATGAAATAAAACCATACTAAACATTTTTATTTTTAACCCATACTTACTCCCCCTCGCCCACACAGCGCCCCAAATATGACCCAAAAATAAAAAAACTACATTTTTACGTATTATTGTTACTTTTTAGCAATTTCCGTTGACTTTTTCATACAAATAATTATTAATGGACAATTCGAATATACTTTCCATGACCCTGTAAACAATTTTTAATTGTTTAAACAAATGTAACTTATTTCAACAATTATTTATTCCCAAAAAATGTTTAAAAAATCGTATTTTCTGATTTAAATGTAATAATTTGTCATTGTGTAGAAAAGTAAATTTTTTTCAACATTATGTAATTATTGAAACAATTACTTATTGTTTGTTCTCAAAATTTCTAAAAAGTGACTCAGAGATGTCCACTTTTTTTTTAAATTGGTATCCTATGCTACTTTTCGTTGAATAATTATATAATTCTGATACATTTATTTTCATTTCTAATATATTTCTATTTGTTTAAACAATTTTTATTTGCTTAAGCAGTTTTTTCGATAACTTTAAGCAAATAAATTGTAATAAAATACGTATAATTATTTTCCTGACTTTATAGTGCATAGAAAGAATATATTAACCATTTTTGAATTGTTTGAACACATATAATTTGCTTAAACAATTGATTTTCCAAAAATAGTTTTGAAATCTATTGTCTGAATTAAATGTAATATTGAAGTATTTCGAGCACGGGTGGTTTACATCATTTTTGGCGCATTATTAAATAATACATGAAATTCATAATAAAATTTAAATTATAAAAGTGTATTTATATTCAGAAAATACGATTTAAAAAATATTGTTCGAAAAATAATTGTTAAACAAATTATATTTGTTTAAGCAATTAAAAAATGGTTCATATATTTCATTTTCTTTTTTTAAAGTTTTCGAAAAAAATGCATAGGCAAATCAAAATTGTTTAAAGAAATAGAAATTTATTAAACATTAAAAGATATGTATCAAAATTATATAATTATTCAACAAAAAGTAGGATAGGATACCAATTTGAGAAAAAACTGGACATCTCTGTGTCAATTTTTAGAAATTTTAAGAATAAACAATAAGTAATTGTTTAAATAATTACATAATATTTTTAAAAAATTACTTCTCAAAACAATGACAAACTATTACATTTGAATCAGAAAATACGATTTATTTTACATTTTTTGGGAATAAATAACTGTTTAAATAAGTTACATTTGTTTAAACAATTTAAAATTGT
>CAKNWT010223287.1:0-11030 GCA_932066315.1 Andricus coriarius
ATGTATAGGGTACGTTCACTAAGTCGCTCTTAGTAAAGTATGATAGGGAAATAAGATACCTCTGAATGTCTAATATTTTAAAACCCAGTCAGGCTGGTACCGAAGTCTGCTCTTTCACATACTAAATCTCAAATTTGCCAACCACCTAGGAAATCTATAATTATTAACAACGGCTAAAACACGGTACCCTATGAAACCCTTTCGTATTCAAATTGAACCCAATATAATCCCTTATATACTTATTGAAAATTATAGATTGAGAGGTAACAAGAAATAGAGTAGGGATTTTTACTACCACGTTCTTCTTTAGAGTGCTAACTTCTTATGGCACGGTGTGAACACAAAAAACTGGTTGAGGCTTGGAGGCTAGCACATCCAGGGTAACGCTTCCCCTTCTCTATCCAACCTTCGGTTCTCCCACTGACTTATAGGTCCCAGTAGTTCCCTTGTAATGTTTTTTACTAAAGTGCGATTCAAAAACTAAAACGTTCTTAGAGTACACAACTTGTCACAATTCCGAAGTTACACGATGTGCACGAAATAGAATTCTGTTAGAAAATGTTGTACCTGTGATAATATAGGGTCATATGAGGTCCAAATGCGACAAGTAAGGGGCTTGGTTCTCAATCGCTGGAAATGTTTATTTAAAGGGTACCAGGAGCTTACGAAAGTTCAGCATTTGAACAAAGAATCTGGCTAATAACAAAGACACTTCTTATTTTCCTGTCAAGTCTGAGTCAGTGAGTTTAAAGAACTACAGTCCAAGCTCCGAGCAAGGCCGTTTTCGGGGCTGTAGGGGAGTATAATTCCAAGAAGCCATAAACCCCCACTCTAAGCACGGTCACGCTCGAATGCGTGGAGAAAAATTCAGCTGACCAACTCCGAGTAATGCCGCGCGTCGGGTAGGTTAAAAATCTATCTCGAACATCGTTTTATGTACCGAGTGTACATTACATGCGTACAAAAGTGATTCATATGGTATTATTTCGTTATAAGCCCGAGCTTAAAGGTATGTAAAACATTAAAATCGATCATTAGCTATGGTATGTTCGATTTTTAGAATAAATGTAAACAAAGCGTCAAAATGACAAATATTTCACCTCACTTTTAACGCAACCTGTGAAATATCGTGCAGTACATTCATAATTCATTACTGTGTCGCATTGCTTATTTTTTTTTTAATAAAGAGAAACTCAAAACTCGAATTGTCAATTATAACATAAATTTGATGTCACTCGTGTAATCTTATTATTAATTATAACAATACATGTAAAACTTAAAGAAAAAAGAACAATGTAAAGCTTTTTTCACAGTAGTAAAAATAGATATTCGTTCATTTGAAATATAGAAATTCACTCTTTCCCACGTTTTGTACTGCGCAATAATACTGAGAACGGTTTTCTCATAGAAACGCATATTAAATGAGCTGAAATCAGACATCTAATATCTTTTGAATGCGATTTTATAATTTTTCATGGTTTTCTTCGGGTTTTAACGTTCACATTTTATGTTGAACATTCATCCAGAATATCTTTATCCAAAGCCTATAAATATTGGATGAAACATAAAATAAACGATGATTAATTAGCCCTATAGTACATAAATTGGATTTTATATCAAGGCAAGTTTTTTTTAAGTGGACTACAAATAATTTTGAATAACGAACAGTTTTCCTGATATTTGATTTCTTATATGAATAATAAAATGAAACATTTGTTTGACTGACAAATTCAAGGTTTGGCCCGAGAAAAACCTTCAGATTCGGCCGTTTCGTTCGCGGCCCTCCTCGGAGCGTCAGCTACGAAATGCATCGATCGCGACCGACGCTAAAGTGGTGGGGGTAGCGCTCGAGCGAGAAATCGGAGAAGCTGCCCTGCTCGGGGCGGCACTGATCGGAGCTTGGACTGTATATATAGGTTTATACCGGGTACAATGTAAGCATGTAAAGGCATATATAGGGTACTATAACTAATTCGCTACTTGTAAATAATTATAGAAAAACCAAGTGGTGATGAAGGTCTATTATTTTAAATCCATACTAATTTAGTGCCAAAGTCTGTTCTTCGACATGCTAAATCGTAAAGCCAAACACCTAGGGTATCTATAATTAGTAACAAAGACTAAAACACGATACCCTATAAAATACTTTACGTAGTCAAATTGAACCCAACATAAGCTTTTATATACCTATTGAAAATTATAGATTGTGAGGTGACAAGAAATAGAGTAGGCATTGTTATTAACCACGTTCTTGTTTGAAATGATAACTTCTTTGGGTGACGCTTCGAGGGTTACGCTTCGAGGCTAACTCTTCCAGGGTAACTCTTCCTCTTTTCTATCCTTCCTGCGTTTCTCCCACTGACTGACTATTTAAATATCTATACGTCTCTATCTCTGCTTCGCTTTCACCACATCCCTCCCCCCACACGCATGCCCTCTCACTCTCTCTCACTCTCCTCCTTTATTTCTCTCCACACTTTGCTCTTATATTCACACGGAGACTCTAACAGCATTAGCAGTGTATAACTGCATGCGCTCGTATGTATATCAGTGTATAACTAACTGGGTTTGCCTTGAATTTCGTGGTTCGTACACGCGCTTGAATTGATATGCGATTTTTTGTGTTTTACTTAAGTGTTATGTAATTATTAGGTGTATTTCAACTATTCTTCATTTTGAGAGTATTAAAAGAAAACCCACTTCAGTTTACTTCATGTGATGTTATAACTCCTGCCTGGCGTCCCGCGACGGCTCACGAGCTTTTTTTAAACCGTGGATGTAAATTACCACTTGAAGGTCCCAACAGTACCCCAAACAGCACGCAATATTGCGCGTTGATGGGAAAGTAAATACTGCGAGTCATTCACGGTCCCCGATATACACCTTTGTATGTCTAATTTGGTCCCCATAAGAACCGATATATACCTAATGTAATATGAAAGTTATCACTAGAAGTACCGGAATTTTCTGCCACCTTTGGTTACCACGAGGGGTGAATTGACCCCTACCTGGGTTGGATGTCAAATAATGATTTTAAACCGTTTCTACTGTCAAAAGTTAATTATAGAGGTATGTCATATTCATATTACATCGTTAATATAAGTGGAGAATAGTAGTTAGTCCTGAAAAAGTACAACACACGTTATAAGGTATATGCACTGGTAATCATCACTGCATTAGTTATCGTCAGAAGGCGCAATATTTTTTGTATAACAATACTCGCTCTTGCCGCGTTTAATAAAAAATGTGCATTTAGGTAAGTTTAAATATCCTTTCATCAAATTAGCTTACTTTTCTCGTGTTAATACTTGGTGACGTGCCTGACGATTACTAACGCATTTGCGAAATTTGAATTTTAATCGTGAATGTAAATTGACTCCAATCAAATATCATGCGAAGTGATCAAAATTGAGTTTTTCTATATCTGCTTTAATCGGTTAAGCCCTTTGCGAACATAAGACTTGTGTTTTAAATACAATTATAAGCATTTTTTATTTCCAATTTTGAATGAAGGTGACGATTACTAGTACGATAGAAGGGATATAATTCAGTCCTGCTGGGCAGAAGTGGAACAAAGTAATGAAATACGAGCCAAAACGCTAAAGGGGTCAACTGAGCCCTGCCAGCAACAGACAATAAATACTCGATTTTTTTAAAAGGGAACATCTAATATTTTCGAAAAAAATGGTCAAATACTCCTATTTATGAATAATTGAAAGTCACAAAACGCCATATCTCTGCAAGCAACCGCTGCGGAGATTTACCACTCTAAAAATCGAAAGGGGTCAATTGACCCCGCCCAGTACTTCTAGTGTTAACATCTGATCATATACATAATGCTTTTGCTTAGCCTAGTTGAATTGAAAACCCTAGTCCTTCATAACCTTTCAATCAGAACGTGATACATGGAATAGTGTAAAATCACAGTTTTATAAACTTCGAAATTCAATGGAAATCTTATTAACCTTCAGGGTGCCGGAAAGCCGATATATCAGCTCTGGAGGAAAATCAGTAATTTCTGTAAGAAACCAGACCCCCGGGTTGTCGGCGTCTCTGATCACGAATCGGGTGTGAAATGGCACCCCAGATATGTCTTTACATGTTAATATTGTACCCGCTATAGACCTATATATACTTCTTGAAACCTACTGACGCAGACCTGACAAGAAAATAAGATGTCTTTGCTAGTAGCCACATTTTTTTCAAATTCCGGACTTTCGCTCACCCTGTAACTCCGGAAACGTGACAAATCATTTATATACAGAACATTTCAGTTCTTGCCTCTCACGTTTGTAAAAAACATTACAAGTGAACTAAAGAGTAGAAGTATTTTGGTCAACTACTGTTGCTTCTCAGTAATTAAATCTGTACAAATGAGCCTAAGGGAAAGTCTAGTTATAAAAGCTGTCACACCAATACTTAAATGCACATAGTCAAATCTATTAAAAGGTCCGGTTAGGAATTACGTTCTTATCAGTCTCGTCTAATGAGTTAGATATATGCTGTGCCCAAGTGTAGAGTATTTAGAAATAAACAACCAGTTTTAATGATACAATAAATTTGCTTTGCGCTAGTACTTGCGCAGAACTGTTCGACGCATTAAAAAAGAAAATGCATTTATACATAGACTTTCTTCACTAGTTTTCAATGAGATATTAAGAAAGGGAACTCTTTTAACATGCTAAAAAGCTATATGTAAATATTATTTTGACAACGAAGAATAAAGCAGGCTTTAGTATGGATGGAATTAATTTTCCTAGGTTTACGAAACATTGTTTTTACTCTACTCAAGTAATTGCGCTTTGCTTGATAGTCTATGAAAGTCTAGTATTTTTAAACCGAACGAGGAAAGTAAGAAACATGATGTACGTGATCGGGTCTGAACTTTCATATTCCATGGGGTATATATCGGTTCCTATCGGGCCCAAATGAAACATATAAAGGTTTATATCGGGTACCTTAACTCATTCGCTCTGCGTAGTCTCCCACAAACACGAAGTATTGCAGCATCATCAATGCAACATTGCGTGCTGTTCGGGTTACCCGTGGGGTGTTCGAGTATTGACGTAACTCTAGGATTGGCAAGAAAGAACCTGGATACTAACAGACCTTGCCCTTTTTCTTTCTGCGTCTAAGTCCCTATTTTCTAAGGAGTATATAAAGGTTTATATTGGTTACAATTTACACACGTAGAGAATTTTGTAGCGTACGATTTCTTAGTCGATATGAATACTTGTAGGTGCGAAAAGTGGTTGTAAAATTTGGGAATTTCAATCTGAGCCGAGCTAGCAAAAGGGCAGGTATATTAAGAAAAACTATCATAGGAAGCATGTCGAAGACCAGACTTCGGCCCTAAATTGGTATGGATTAAAAATATTAAGCTTTCATAACCACCTGGTTTTTCTATAATTATTTACTTAGAGTGACTTAGTCATGGTACCCCATAGATGCCCCTACATGTTCACATTGTACCCGATATAAGCTTATATATACTTCTATAAAATCATCAACAAAGCCCTTTATTTGTCACGTTTGAAGCCCATATAGCCCTGTATTGAAGAAAGTGCAGCATTTTCAAACAGGGTCCTATTTCGTGCCCATTGTGTAACTTCAGAAACGTGACAAATTGTGCACTCAAGGAACATTTAAATTTTTGCCTTTCTTGTTTGTTGAAAATATTTCAAGTTAAGCAAAGTGTAGGCGTATTTTGGTAAAGTGCTGTTACTTATCGATAACTCAAATACTACCAAACAGACTGCGAGAATATAAAGTTCGAGATAACCGTCACGCTAATACTTTAATGCCCCTAGTAAAATTTCATGAAAGGTTCGGTTAGGAATTATTTTGGAATAATTCCTATTTAAAGGGTTGGACTTATTTTGTGCCAAAGTGGAGGGAATTTAGAAATAAACTGCCAGTCGACTTTCCTAGCTAGTTTTCAATCAGATCTTAATAAAGGACACTCTTTTAACGTCCTAAAAAGCAATAAATGTTATTTCAGCAATAAGGAATAAAGCCTGGCTTCCATATAATTATTTACTAATAGCGACTTAGTTATGGTACCCTATATCTGCCTTTACATATCTACATAGTACCCGATATAAAACTATATATACTTCTTTAAATCGTCGGCTCAGACCTAACATGAGAAAGAGAAGGCTATGCTCTTAGCCTGCTTCTTTGTTCAAATCCTGGATTTTCGTAAATACCTGGTTAAATTTAAATGCATATTTACAGGAAGCGAGACACAGTTGGCAACAAAGCATTTTTTTATGTCTAAAGCCCATATAGCCCTATATTAAGGCAAGTACAGCATTTTAAAACAGTATTCTATTTTGTGTCCATCTTGTAATTCGGGAAACGTGACAAGTTGTGAACTTAAAGAAAATTTCAGTTTTTGCCTCGCACTTTTGTAATAAGCATTACAAGGTACTTGAGTGTCCAAGTATTTTGGTCAACAGCTGCTGCTTTTCGATAATTCACTCCTTACCAAAGGAAATAAGCGAGAATCTAGTTATAGAAATCGTCACACTAATACTTAAATGCACGTAGTCAAATCTGGTGAAAGGGCCGGTTAGAAATTACTTCCCTAGCAGTCCCGTCTAACAAGATAGATTTATGTTGCGCACAAGTCTAGCGTATTTCGAAAAAAACTGCCAGTATTAATTATACAATAAATATGCTTTGCTCTAGTACCTGAGCAGAGCTGTTTGACGTGTAAGAAAATAAAATGCAATTATACATCGACTTTTCTGGCTAGTTTTGAATCAGATCTTAATAAAGGCAATACTTTAAACGTGCTAAAAAGCAATAAATGTTATTTCAGCAATAATGAATAAAGCTGGCCTTAATAATGATGGATTTGATTTTCCCAGATTTTATAAAACCTCGTTTTTACTCCACTCAGGTCATTGCCGTTTTCTTGAGAGGTACTAGCACTAGACTTTCAGAACATCTCAAGAAAAACGCAATTACTTGAATAAAATAAAAACGAGGTTTTATAAAACTCGGAAAATTAATTTCATCCTTATGGCATGCTATGTGGGTTACTGTTGGGACCTATAAGTCAGAGTGAGAAGCGAAGGAAGGATACAGAAGAGGAAGCTCTAACCTGGATGTGATAGGCGCGAAGCGTCACTCAGTTTTCAGAGTTCACACGGTGCCATAAGAAGTTATCACTTGAAAGAAAAAGATGGATAATAAAAATCCCTACTCTATTTCATGTTACTTGTTGCTCTATTTCTTGTTTCTTGTTATTTCTGGGTTTCCTCCAATTATTCACAAATAGCTACTTAGTTATGGTACCCTATATATGCCTTAACATGTTTTCCTTTTACCGAATATAAACCTATATGTACTTCTTCAAGCTCACTGATACAGACCTGAAAGGAAAATAAGAAGTCTTTGCTATTAGTCAGATTCTTTGTTCAAATGCTGGATTTTCGTAAACTCCAGGTGACTTTTAAATAAACATTTGCAGCAAATTACACATAGTTCATTATTGCTGAAATAACATCTATTGCATTTGAGCATGTTAAAAGAGTTGCCTTTATTAAGATGTGACTCAAAACTGCCCAGGAAAGTTGATGTATAATTGCATTTTCTTTTCTTATGCATCGAACAGCTCTGCGCAGGTACAAGAGCAAAGCATGTTTATTGTGTCATTAAACCTGGCAGTTCGTTTTGAAATACCCTACACTTGGGCACAACATAAACCTACCTTTTTGTCCAAATGCGACAAATGGGGGGCTTTGTCTCTTACATTTTCTCAATTGCTGGAAATGTTTATTTCCAATTCACCAGGAGTTTACGAAAGTGCAGCATTTGAACAAAGAATCTGTGTAATAGCAAAGAATTTTTATTTTCTTGTCAGTTCTGAATCAGGGAGTTTAAACAAGTATATATAGGTTTATAAAGGGTACAGTATAAACATGTAAAGACATGTACAGAGTACGTTCCCTAAGTCGCTCTTAGTAAAGTATGATAGGGAAATAAGATACCTCTGAATGTCTAATATTTTAAAACCCAGTCAGGCTGGTACCGATGTCTGCTCTTTCACATGCTAAATCTCAAATTTGCCAACCACCTAGGAAATATATAATTATTAACAACGGCTAAAACACGGTACCCTATGAAAACCTTTCGTATTCAAATTGAAGCCAATATAATCCCTTATATACTTATTGAAAATTATAGATTGAGAGGTAACAAGAAATAGAGTAGGGATTTTTACTACCACGTTCTTCTTTAGAGTGCTAACTTCTTCCCAGGTGCGAATTGACCGTCGGCTCACGATCGGCCCAACCGTCGGAAGGTCGGTCCAACTTTTTGCGCCACTGATCGGTCTAGCCAGCTAAGTGGTAACGGTCAACCGCCTTTGAATTCTCAAAGTTGGCCCGACATTTGGTATGAAGTCGGCTCAACCTTGGACAACAATGTGGGGCCGACTTTGATTTTTGTAGATTCATGGTATTCAAAAAATTAATAATAATTGATTGCGAGTATTTTGACTATAAATATTAATAGCCCTGCTTAGAATAAATACATATATTACATTTTTTTAAATTATGTTACAAATAAAATTTCTATCGCTATGGGGTTTCGGACCTACATCTATACCTGAATCTATCGCCTAGCAGTCGGGAGTCTTACCCATTACTCTATGCATACATAATTGAAAGTTAATGAAAAAACCATCCTCATAAGCCACAACTCAAAGCAGTTAAAACTTAACATTTCTTTACCTCTTTTTTCTCAATAATTTTTTATTATTATGCGACATCATGTAGATGTAAAATTAATTAACTGTTAACGTGAATATAAGTGAAATAACTTTAAAATAAATAATTTAAATCCATTTCAATTTTTAGGGTTTTGTAGCCCCGGACTGAAACCCATAAATTTTGTTTCAACAACTTTTCAACAAATTTGTATTCTTCAAAATTTTTGTTTTAATTTTTTTCCAACAATTTTTCTTCAATTTTTTTTTCTAAAAATATTTTTTAAACAATTTTTTTTCAAACATTTTTTTCCAACTTTTTTAAATAATAAAAAAAAATTTGTTTTTTTCGGCGCCCACTTTGAATAACTTTTCTTCGTGTAATATTTGTTTTTTTCGCGTTTTAGGCTATTTTACAACTTTTGATAATGACATAAAATGTGATTTTTAATGAGCATTTGAAATTCGCGCATCATGATGACTTGTAAAACCCAATGTTATTATGTATTCTTGCGGTCGTACCGACCAATCTGCTACAGTTTATCCTATCGTCGGCCCAAAGTTAGGCCAGAATTGGGCCGACAGTCGGCTTTTCGCCCATCGCCGACGTCGGCTGCCAACGTCGGCGAGACCATGGCAGCTTGAAAACACCTTAGTCGGTCCAACTCTGGTTACCGTAGATCGGATACCAAAGTAGGACCGACTTTGGGTCGATGGTCAATCTCTGGCATCCGACCGAATTTCGCACCTGGGTTATGGCACCGTGTGAACACGAAAAACTGGTTGAGGCTTGGAGGCTAGCACATCCTGGGTAACGCTTCCCCTTCTCTAGACAACCTTCGGTTCTCCCACTAACTTATCACAGAAAAAACGGAAGATAAAGTTTACATCGATTCCAGGTGAAAGATTCGCTGCAACAAAAAATAACCTTGCCGGTTAAACTTTACACGAATCGAAGATAATTTTTCATTTTTAGCCTTGCCTGGATAATCTTTCGCCTCATTATCGCTCCATTTTTATTCGAAAAGATACGAGAATGGCGACACCAGCGCTATCTACCGTCTTTTAACTTAATTAAATTGGAGCAGAATAGGGATTCCCGGCTGTCAGAATTATTCTCCTAACCTCGCTTAAACTTTCACCGAAATACATTCAATTTTTAACCGTTCCAATATGTGCCTGCAACACATTTTAACTATTGTATTTTCTAAGTCTTATTATTTTCAAATTAATAATGAAGTAAGCGAATAGTTGTTTTAAATCTGGTGTCCTGATTTATAGCTCGAATCCACTCATACTTTGTCGTTTTCCCATTGCTGGTAAGGGCGTGGCAGACGACAGCTTTTATTCCATCGTAAGATAATCATTCGCCAAATAGCATGTAAACTATGTCAGCGGAAAATTTTACATGCATGAAAATTTAACTTTACTTTTTTCTGTGATATGTCCCAGCAGTTCCCTTGTAATGTTTTTTTTCATAAAAGTGCGATTCAAAAACTAAAACGTTCTTAAAGTACACAACTTGTCACATTTCCGAAGTTACACGATGTGCACGAAATAGAATCCTGTTAGAAAATGTTGCACCTGTGATAATATAGGGTCATATGAGGTCCAAATGTGACAAGTAAGGGGCTTGGTCCCTTACTATTTCTCAATTGCTGGAAATGTTTATTTAAAGATCACTAGGAGCTTACGAAAGTTCAGCATTTAAAGAAAGAATCTGGCTAATAACAAAGACATTTCTTATTTTCCTGTCAAGTCTGAGTCAGTGAGTTTAAAGAACTATATATTGGTTTATATCGGGTACAATGTAAGCATGTAAAGGCATATATAGGTTACTATAACTAATTCGCTATTTGTAAATAATTATAGGAAAACCAGATGGTGATGAAGGTCTCTTATTTCAAATCCATTCAAATTTAGTGCCAAAGTCTCTTCTTCGACATGATGAATCCTATAGCCAAACACCTAAGGAATCTATAATTAGTAACAACGACTAAAACACGATACCCTATAAAATCCTTTACGTAGTCAAATTGAACTCAACATAAACTCTTATATACTTATTGAAAATTATAGTTGTGAGGTGACAAGAAATAGAGTAGGGATTTTTATTAACCACGTTCTTCTTTGAAGTGTTAACTTCTTTGGGTGGCGATTCGAGGGTTACGCTTCGAGACTAACTCTTCCAGGGTAACTCTTCCTCTTCTCTATCCTTCCTGCGCTTCTCCCACTGACTGACTATTTAAATGCCTATCCGTCTCTATCTCTCCTTCGCTTCCACCACATCCCTCCCCCCACACGCATGCTC
>CAKNWT010223292.1:0-10371 GCA_932066315.1 Andricus coriarius
ATGTTAGCATAAGTCTCCACTAATTCCAAAGATTGAGATGGCAACCGAAAGATGAGAATGGCGACGAATAAGCCGGCTCAGGAATTAGATTTTTCTTAAAATGTTCAGCTACTTGAAATGTTTCTTTTAAATACACAATTTTTTATTATTATGTGGCTGAGACTAGAAAAATAAATAAAGCCAAGTTAGGGCCAAGTCGGTCGGTAAGTTGGGCTCTGGCTGGGTTAGGCAATTCATTTGTGGTTTGGTCCTGTCTAAATCCCCAATTTTCGGCCAAGTTTCTCCTATTTTTGGCCCAGCTAGCGCCATGACAAAATTTCGACACGGTGCCGATGTGAAGGCAGTCGTAATGCTCGTGCTCAGACGCAATACTTTAGTACTCCATATGCATACTAAAGTCAGGGCCATATGTCAAGGCCCCTCACTTCTTTTGATTGCAACTCGCACACAAAAAATCTCGGAATTGTCTAATAAAAAGCATCTGAAAACTTAAGGTCTCCCAAATTCAACGATATGATCACTTTTATCCTAAAAAAATGTGGTCAATTCTGAAATATTCAATGATTTACTTTTAACAATGATTAACTTTTAGAGTTTTGCAATGCAAGTGCAATTGCAATAATTAATTTTATGATAAAATCAATCTTACGCAAGAAATATCATTTTGAATATTTCTGACTTAAATCAGTGTGAGCGTGTGGACAGCAGAACGGGACAAGTGGCAGAAAAAATTACCCTTTTCGATGAAAAAAGTAACGGTGTCGGCTTGTTTCTGGAGTTACTATTGTCATTGAAAGGGAGTTTTTTTCTACTACTTGTCCTGCTGTGTCGGACCACACACCAGCACTGATTAAAGTCAGAAATATTCAAAATAATATTTCTTGCGTAAGAATGATTTTATCATAAATTTAATTATTGCATTGCACTCGCATTGCAAAACTGCACATTTGGAGCCATTACATGGCTTCCTATCTTCATTCGTTCTCAAGATAAAGTTTTTGTAATAAATCACCGTAAAAACTAAATTATTGAATATTTTAGAAGTTAGGGGCCTCGACATTTGGGTCCGACTTTAGTTTGCAAGTCTACCATTATTTCAACGCGTTCACGAATATTTGCCGGCTGGTCAGAGGAAGTTTAAATTATTTGTTCTGAACAAATAAAAAGTATGAACTACTCTTTTCAGAATTGATGTTGATGTTACTTAGTATGAATGATTCCTTACTATTATAGTTCGTCAGTTTACAATAATTACTGATTATTCATACACATTCGTCCAAAAATTTCATTTTATGAACATATTTGTATTTGAATCTGCGCATAGAAACTCTTATAACGTTTAGACTTGACCTTGATTTGGTAAATTTAAGTCAATTCCTATTACTAACTTGTTTTTCAATTTTTCAACTTATTCTGTAGCCAAAAATCTGAAGAAATAACTTTTATTCTTAAATTTCAGAATGTCTTCATATTCTATTTGTCATGAATCTGGTACCATAGCTCAGCGATAAGCAATTGAGCGGTTGTATGCAATAACAGCCTAGAGGAGAGTGGGGTATGGTGTCTCGCTTTGACTTTAATGCCCTATAAATTGTGATTGAAATGTGATTTTGATGTGTGTATTTTTCAAGGTGAAGCTTACATTACAAGGGAATATATGTTATCACTCCAAACCGCTTTTTAATTAATTCATTATTTGATATTGAATTGATTGATGGATGTTGCATTTCAGTCAGCGTACCCCATACACTGGGACACGGAGACAGTCATATCACTGCCGTTTATTTAAACAATATGAGCATTGTAAAATAAAAATGATATGATATAATAATTCTGGAAAAAGTAATGTAACGAAAAAAAATTACTCCAGGCATTTTCAACACTAATTTAATGTTTTATTATCAATCAAAGTAAAGTATGTGGCGAAAGCAGTTATAACCTCCTACTCCCTGCTGGAATACATGGGCACGCCTTGGCGCGGCGTCATGCCCCATATGTGACGGCCCAAGATTTAATTAATTTTAATACATTTAAAACGTTTATAGAAACAAATCATGATACCAGAAGTTTGATACAATACTTTACCTATTAAAATCGAACTTTTCCATGCTTTAAGTATTTCAAAATATGCTGTAAGTGCTTAATTTCAGCCAAAGACTATTTCATCGGTTTCCGCCAAAACTGTTTTTTCATAATTATTCTTCTGACGCGAATTTTAAAAGAGAAATTGCATCAAATCACTAGTTTTCTAAACAGAGAAAACTATTTTATGTGAAAAACTAATATGATTATCAAAAAATACGGGCGTTATTTGTAATAGTCACGGTGCCCCGCACCTACACCATACCCCACTCTCCACTACTTGTATTTTCAGAAGTCACTTGTTTTTCATTAAATCTTCATGAAGTTATATGCAAAACAAATTATAAACAAGAGACTTCTAAAAATACAGGTAGGCTGTTGAGAGGCAAGGGAATTCATAAAAATTAAGCACCCCGAATAGTAAATGGCGAGGGTACTCTCTTGAATTAGGCACCCCGAACGAGTCTTAAATCGCACTGCCGCCTCCACGTGGTAGACTCTGAAAAAGCACTGACGAAATAACATGGTACGGAATCATTCACGCTGAGAAAAATCAACATCACTTCTGAAAAGAGTAGTTTGCACTTTTTATTTGTTTATAACAAATAATTTAAACTTCCTCTGACCAGCCGGCAAACATTCTTAAATTGTTTATTAGCTGATTTCATGTAATTCGGAATGAACTTGAACGCATTGAAAGAACGGTAGACTTGCAAACTACTATCAGCGCAAAAATTAGATGCATCTGCCTTTGAAGCTTAACAACTCAGCCCAAAAAATGCTAGAGTAATAAGTAAATAGTCTTTTGAAAGCTGAAAGTGTTCCACGTAAATGAGCTTGAAGACGTTAATGTAAACAAGTCTTTGTGCTTTGCAGACTGAAAAATGTTTTTTAAAAGATCATCAGTTCTAATGAAGATATTAAAGCGATTCAAACTCCAAACTGTAACGGATAGGCTCTGTAATTATTTACAATCTCCCGGAAGGATTCGATTGTTTTATTTTTGGTGAAAATTGCGATATTTTTAGACATTTTTTTCTGTTGAAAAGTAAGTGTTAGAAACCAGCGGGGGTGCATTTTTTCTACTGCCGGCCAGAAGAGGCGTCAATATCTTGGCAAGAGTTCAGAAGCACGGGTCGAAGAAAGGGACGAGCTGTCGGAAGCAAAAAAAAAGGAACCCCGCTGCTTTCTGACCCCTGCTTCCCAACAAAAAAGATGTCTAAAGATATCGCGATTTCCACCAAAAATCACATCCTTCCGGGAGATTGTAAATAATTACAGAACCTATATCCGTTACAGTTTGGAGTTTGAATCGCTTTAATATCTTCATTAGCACTGAAGATAGCATAGTTGTACATTTTTGTAATTTTAGACAACAATTTTTATTATTCCTAAAATTTGTCAACTGCAATTTGTTCACAAATGTTTTCCCCATATTCATGAATTTTTTCAAATGTTTCCTATTGCCTCTTCTATAAGAAATAAAGCTCTAAACTTGACTCTTCTTAAATGTGCCCGAAATTCCTTACTTTTCTTTTACATTTTTAAGTCTACAAAACACAAAAACTTGTTTACATTAACGTCTTCAAGCCCATTTACGTGGAACACTTCCAGCTTTCAAACGAGTATTTACTTATTAATCTAGCATTTTTTTGGCTGAGTTATAAGCTTCAAAGGCAGATGCCTATAATTTTGCGCCGATAGTAGGCTGTGGAGTCTGAGCACGAGCATTAGGGCTGCATTCACATCGGGGCCTATATCTCGGAAACTATTGACTGGACCATTTTTTTATCGAACACTTTTTTTAAAGCCATAAAGTTAAAATTTCTATTAAGACAATTTAAAAAAAAATAAAATCTTCCAAATTTGCGAAAAAAGTTAAATAAACAATTAAATTTTTTTTTAAATAATTTAAAAATTTGTCATTTTATTTCTGTAATGAAATATAATAAAATAGTGAAAAAACACCGTTTGAAAACTCTCATAAAAATTCAAATCGCTAAAACAGACAGGAAGTTACAGGCTTTTGAAAATACCCGTGCAGGTGTTGGGGTGGAAAATTTTGACCCCCCCCCCCACCCCATCACTTGGAGAAGGGTGGTAATCGTGGTCTATAAATTTGTTAATTAACTACTGTTGGGTAGGTGAACATATTCTCCGAATTTAAACAAAATCGAACAACATGACTTTTAAAGTTGGGGCAGTTGAGAAATAATGCCCCAATAGTGAAATTTTCATGACATTTTTAATATTTGGATTCTCAACTACAACGTTGTTTGAAATTCGAAGCTGAGAACCTCTAAAAATTAAGAAATTCCAAAATAAATATTTTCATTTTTAAGCTTTTGAAGGAATAGAACTTTAGCTTTAAGGAATCAAAAATTAAGCTCTTTCAGAATTTATTGCGCATTCAATACTATAAATTCAAATTGGAGTTATAGAAGTTTGAAAGGTGAAAAATAATAATAGTAACTATCATATCTTGAAGAATTAAGCGACATTCAAATTAATTGGATGGATTTTTTTACCAACAAAATGAAATTACTGTAAAAAAAATCCCTGTTATTTTCACCGTTCAAAATTGAAGAATTTTAAATATTATGAACCTTTAAAGTTTAATTATTCTAAAAACATTGAAAATTATATGCTTTCTAATTAGAAACTTTCAAAATTAATGATTTCAAACTTAAAGGAAGGATTATTAAATTAGGATCTTGAAACTAAGACGTTAAAAATAAATGTTCATCACGGTTTTTAAAATTCAATAATTTTAATCAAAAGTGCAAAATGAATAACTTGAAAATCAACAGTCAGGTATTTCTATGCAAAGAAACTTATTTTCGACACTTAGAAACCCTAACTAAAGTCGGATTCAAAAGTCCTGACTCCTGTCTTTGAAGCTTTATTAATCGACGAGAAAAAATCGCAGAATGTTGAGTCAAAGACAGAAATATTCTCAGCATTGTCCAATTGAAGCGTAAAAGAGATCCCTTAAAAAAAAAGAGTTTACGGAAGCTTGACCCTTTTTTTGCAAGGGATCTCTTTCACGCTTAAATTGTAGTGCTTTATTTGTTTGAGAATCGTTCGATTCATACAAAAGAGTTACAGTTCAATTCTAAAACTGTGATTCTAATCAATAAAAATAAAAAATAAAATTAAAGGTTGATAGTAAACATTAGCCGAGAGGAGATAAACCATGCTTACAACAAATTTCTCATTCATGAAAGTTACTAACAAACATAATAATTTTTTTCTGGGTTATCAAGAATATTCAGCCAGGCATTCCCTATCTCACACATATCCGCACTTTCGATTATACATGAAAACCTTACAGTTTTACAAAATTGACATTCTACTAAAAGGTGATACACAGGTTCTGTATTAAAACTATTCTCATGACAGACAATAACCATCAACATTCAAACTGCAAGTTTTATTCTTGATTATAAGTCTAGGGGTCAGTAAAAGTTGAGGGTCATTTCGCCTGTTTTTTCACACATTCTGTGTCACAGAAAAGTAAAAAAAATTTCGACGATAATCAAACTGAAATCGTTTCACAAGTATCATGTTGAATAATATTTCTGTCTTTGCCTCAACATTCTGCGATTTTTTCTCGTCGAGTAATAAAGCTTTAAAGCCAGGTGTCAGGACTTTTGAATCCGACTTTAGGTAGTTTCTGTTATCAAAAATTTCACAAAATTTAGTTTAAAAAGAAATAAAATTGAATCTTTCTTATCGCTGGCGGAAATTTTTTTGCAAATAGTACACAAAGCTAATACGATTTTTATATAAAAATATAAATCAGTACAAAAAATTAGAACGTTAATTACAGAAATTTAGAATTCTTGTCTATTATTATTTCAACGAAATTGGTATTTTTTTGTATATTGTATATTTTTGTATTTTATTTTAGTTTTAATATTGTACAAAAAAGTATACAAGAATTTACACTTTTGGCTTCAAAATATTTGTTTTGTTTTTGACCTAGGATAATACATATTTAGATTAAATATTCTCGATAAAATCGAAAAAAGTTAAGTCTAACTTGAACCGAAAAAAAAAACTTTTTGGATGCAAAAATTGAAAATCCTTGTAAAATATTAAACATACAATAAATACAACAACATAAAAGAAATGCACAAGAGAACAAAACTCGTCCAAATAATAGACCAAAGTTCTAATTTCCTGTAGCACAGGGATAAAGCGCAGTACCCTAACGGCCTAGCTGGATAACTGCGTCACGTTGCGCAACATTGCGACACGTTCCTGGTGTTTACGTTCGAAAACGCTTAATGTAAGACGAAGGTCAGAACCGAGGAGCTGACAACTCGACCTGTTGTGTGTAAACCTACTTCTGACTTCAAGATACTTCAGGATATTTCACGATATTTCAGAAGATTTCAAGTAACTTCAGGAGAATTCAAGTGGCTTCAGGTGATTTAAAGTGACTTTACGTGAGTTTATGTGATTTTACGTCACTTCATGTGATTCCACGTGACTTCAGGTGAATGCACGTCACTTCAAATGAGTTCAGGTGATTTCAAATGACTTCACGTGACTTCAGGTGAATTCAAATGACTTAAGATATTTCAGGAGATTTCAAATGACTTCAAGAGAATTCAAGTGACTTGGAATCAATGCAGGTGATTTCACTTGACTTCAGGAGAATTCAAGTGACTTAGAATCAATTCAGGTGATTTCAGATGACTTCAGATATTTCAGGAGATTTCAAATCCAAGTGACTTCAAATGAGTTCAGGTGATTTCACGTGACTTCATGTGAATTCAAATGACTTCAGGAGAATTCAAGTGACTACAAATTATTTCATGTGATTTCAAGTGAATTCACATGACTTCAGATATTTCAGGAAACTTCAGGAGATTTCATTACTAGAGTACACCTGACTTTACGAGTTTTCATCGCCTCAGTCAGAACCAAAAGCGTGCCTAAATTGAAATTCGAGTGTAATGAATAAATCGTAATAGTAATTAATAAACTTACAGGAAATTCGAACTTTTTTATATTAGACTAGTTTACAAAATAAAAATTTTTCAGGCTACCACGTCTTAATATGATTTTTTTATGTATTTTGGCCCACTAAACACGAAAATCACACACACACCAATTTTTGTATGGAAGCGTTTTCAAAATATCAATGTTCGAAATCTTTTTTCAATTTTCAGAGTTGTTTCGACACTTTTAAGTATATCTCGAATTCTAATTGACAGATTTCCCTAATCGAACACTCAAATTCAAGGCAACTGAATCCTATAGAACTCTCTATCCTAAAGTTTTTAGATCGGCCCAGTATTTCAGATGCTAGCGATTTTAAAAAGTTTGACAAGTTGTATTTTTTGGCAAAAAACGAGGTCGATAATTCACATATCGTCCTGGGAAGAATAGAAATCGCAAATATTAGCCACCATATTAAAATCGCGAGCATCTGAAATACTAGGCCGACCTAAAAACTTTAGAATATAAAGTTCACTGTTAGAAAAATCTGTATTAAATTTAATACAAATGTATATGAAGTCATTTGCATACACGGTAGTTGAAATTTAATATACATTAAAATATGAATAGCAGTACACTTTATATTAAATTTAATATACAGGTCGGTATAGCAGCGTACTTGAAAACTCATATTGCTTTTATTTCTTTAAATCTTATCAAATATTCGGAATTGAAGTAATAACCTAGAATTCGTCCATTGAATTGCTTTTTATGATTAAAGTGCAACGTACACGTGGAACTCTTTCCAAAATTTGCCCTGAATGGTAGAAATTTAATGTGAGTAAAGTTGATTGTAGGTTAGATCTCTCATTTATTTACGTAATGGAACTTTTCGACTTCAAATCCATTTTTATGTTTGATTAATTGTAAGAAGGTATCATGTTTTATTATTAAGAATCGAAAATTACTGCTAATTTAATTTTGATTTTGTGTAAAATGGAATTATCTGAGCGCTTATCACGAATGTATATGAAATTTAATAAACACGTACCTAAATAGCGATTTCATATGCTTGAGATATGAATTTTAATATACATTGGTATTTTAAATTTAATACTATTTTTAACAGTGTTGTAGTGGATTAAGTTTCCTTAAAATTGAGTGCTCGTTTAAGGAAATCGGTCAATTAGAACTCGAGATATACCCAAAAACGTCGGAACGAACTTTGAAAATTGTTATCTTGAAAACGCTTCCATGAAAAAATTTTTGAGTATGATTTTCGTGTTTAGTGGGCCAAAATACATGGGAAAATCATAGTGAGATATGGTGGCAAAATGGCTGTAAACTAGTGTTATTTGAACGAATTTGGACGTTCTTGTGTTAGTTTCTATATTTTTGTATTTATTGTATCAATGTTTAATGTTTTACAAGAAAGTACACAAGTACTAGTTTTTGGTTTTAACATACAATTTTTGCATTCGAAAAGTTTTTCTTTTTCGCTTCAAGTTACACCTAACTTTTTTACATTTTATAGACATTATTTCATTTTAATATCTATCACCATAGTTAAAATATTAAAACTTCAATAAAATACAACAATATACAAAAAAAAGTACAAAATTCATTCAAATAATAGACAAATGTTCGGATTTCCTGTAATTTTTGTTTTGATTTCTTGTATTTATTTGTATTTTCCCGTAAAAATCGTTCTACTTTTTTTTACTTATTTGTAAAAAAACTTCCACCAGCGATTGAAAACCATTTTAATTTAATTTCTTTTTAAATTAATTTTTGTGCATTTTTCGATGACAAACAAAAACTACCTAATCAGGATTTTCAAGTTTTGAAAATATTGATTTATATTTTACACAACTTTTATTCAAGTTTTTTTAATAGAACCAATAACTTGGAGTAAATAAAGGAAAACATGGTTTTTCAGGTTTTCCTGGCAATTTTTGACAATTTTGATCAGAAAACTTGTTTTTTGATTGGAACAAAATTGTACACACTTACTTTTTAGGTAAAAAGGGGTAGAATAGAACCCCAAGGGCTTTTCTTTTCTCGACAATGTATTTTACGCTACATCCTACTATTCATGTTTAAATTTGTATTAAACCTATAAAACATATATAGCTGTGATTTAATTATCTTTGAATCCAGTGTTAAAATTTTTCCTATAGCGGTATTTTTCATTTGGAAACAATGTTTTCTACTGAATTTTTAATCTCTGCTTCTTAAAAAAGTATAAAATGAAATTTTTTTAAATAATATTAAAAACTGTATTTAGACACTCACTGTTTTTTGAAAAAATAGGCTGTTGATATAAGATGTCGGGTGGTGATAATTGCCGCACCACAAAATGGATGATCAGAGTCGGAATTGTCTGTATATACGAGAGCCTATAAATAAAATTATTTATTGATTTAATATTATTTTACTTGAAAGGATTTTTATATTTCTGTAGTAGATTCCATACGAAGTCGAATATTTGAAATAAGACTTTTGGATAGGTATTCAAATTCACTTACCATGTAAGGTGCTAAATTTATGTATGTTTCTTTACCATTGTAGATGCGTTTAGAAAAAAGACCATTACGGTTAGCTAATTCCAAATCTGAAAAATTGAGAAATATTTAATATTTGGAAAAAATATTTTAGATTTATTAAGCAATTTTACACTGTTGCTTATATTTATGTTAAAAGCGATCATCTGAATAAAATAGATTTCAACAGATTGTGCCACTGTGTAAAAATCATCACTTAAAAAATCTAAAAACGAGCAAAATGGAATAAATCATTTTATTAAATGCTCAGCATTTTTTTTAAATCTATTGAATGAATCCTTTTTAAATTAAGCAGAATGTATAATTAATATGTTTTTTTTTGTTTGTTTGTTTGTTTTTTTTTTTTAAGAAAAGGTAAAACATTTTTTCTTTCTTTAAAAACAAAATTTTTCCACGTAATTACATATGAGTTTTTGAAATCTTAAGTATAATGGTAACTTTTATCTAAATTTGTAGACACATATAGGGTCTACATCAGGGTGATTCATATTATAAGGCAAACAATTATTTTGGAAACTGTCTACTCATGCTAGCCTAAATTGTACCATTTTAGTCAAACAATTTTTAATAAATTTAAAAACGGATATAATTTAGAAGTCCATCATTTCAGTTTTGTCTTTATAATTGATTTTTTGTAATTTTTACATGATTTAATGAAAATTTGTTACATCATTTTAAGTAAAATATAATTTATCTTACTTGTTCCACATTTTTCTTATGAGTTTCATATACAGGGTGTTTTTTTTAACTTGAGACAACGAAATATCTAAAA
>CAKNWT010223299.1:8590-28109 GCA_932066315.1 Andricus coriarius
GTTTGAAAATGAATAATTTTCCTTCGAAGTGGTGGTCCGCGCGGGGACCGAGGGAAGAGGGAGCAGCCGCGTCTGGGTAAAAGGCTGAGTGGAGGGGATAACGGCGACAGCGGCTGCTTCCTCTTCCCTCAGTCCCCGCTCTGGACCCACACTTTCGAGGAAAATTATTCATTTTCAAACTTAATTTTGAAGGTGTTATCCCCGGAATTTCGGGCTGTCCTTTGCGAATGCTACCTGTGAATACTATTCTTTATGTTATTAAAAACGCCAGACATTATACTCTCACTGCAAAATTCAAGTTTTTTTATTGATAATTATCGTGTCTGGCAGTATGTTATCCCCAAGCTATCGGTCTGGCGATTGAATAATAATAAACTTGGGGCATCAATAATCGATCCTAGAAGAAAATTGGCTCTTATACTGTCACTGCAAATTTCCAATTTTTTCACCTGCCTCAGGTGCCGAAACGCCCCAGACAGGGCGTCTGGCATTCATAGGTTTCGAAAGAAGGGTCAGTTCCCAGATATATAAGTCACAAACTAGGATTCATACTCTCACTTCACGAAAAACGTCACCAGCTCTTGGACTATATATTATCTCGAGACCTCTCCTCCTTTTCCTTCTCCTTGATTGTAATGTTGTTGTCGGCCCGAGTCGAGATGTCGATCACTAACATAGTTCGTTTCTGGAAGTAAAGAAGAATTATGTCAAGCCTCGAGATAACAATAGAGACTATTTTCGAGAACATGTAGTTTCAGTAATTCAACACTTCTCGTTCTTGACAATTGACCCTATTTCCTTGGAATAGTTTACTACCGGAACGGCAAGCATATTCGTTGCAGATACTTTGTTTTTCCAACAGTTCGGAGGACCAAGTTTGTCGCGGATAAGACGTTTGTATTTACATCGGAAATTTAATTGCTCTTTATTTTTAACATAGATGTTGAGATCATCTATGTAAAACACTGAGTGACCTTATACTTTCGATTTCCAATTTTGCCGCAGAAGTACCCTTGGAAATGGCGCAGTGCGAGAGATAGTTGCAACAATGTGAGGTAAAAGAGCAGAGGGCACGTGGTGTCGCCCTGAAAGAAACCGTTCTGAAAGGTGACATTTTTAGTCGAGACGCGATGTTTTCCAGATGAGATAGTATATCTGGTCTTCCAAAGCAGCAACAATCTTTATATGCACCTCACGCTGTGTGGATGAACCTTTAAGCTTTCCAATAGACAGATTATAAGTCTATGGGAGGTTGAATCGAAGGCTTTCCGGTGGTCCATGCATCTCTCGCCATACAGGTCCGATTTTCAGAACAATCCTATCAATTGGGATAGCTGTGAAGATGTTATAGAGCGTGTTCAAACCAGTTATTGGCCAGTAATTCTTTGGGTCAAAAAAGTTCCCCGTCTTCGGGAGAATTACTGTGCGTCCTTCCACCAACCACTCCGTAATAGGCTCTTCCGACTGATATGCTCCTTAGTTTTTGGTGGTATTTGTTGGTTAATAGTAAGAAGGATAATCTTCAGGGATAATAGATTTCTATCTACTAAGATAGAGCAAGAAGGAGTTATCTCATTAGATAAGAAGAGACAGGAGAGGTAGGGGAACCATAGGAGGGAGTGAGAGGGAATGTTGCCATGTTTGTAGAGGAGGGATGTATGGTGGATAGATATCAAGGTAGGTGGAAGGAGGGTGTGGTGTGTCTATCTCCTAGGATAGAAGGAGATAGCGGATAAAGGAGTCATATGGAGAGTACTAGAGGAGGGAGTGACAGGATAGATGTCGAGGGAGGTAGAAGGAGGTTGTGATGTGTCTATCTCATAAGATAGAAAGAGATAGTGGATGGAAGAGTGGTTTGGAAAGTACCAGAGGATTATTTTTCGGCTACATGTCGGTTAAAAGAAGCTCTGGTAGTGTCGTGAGTTTGTGATATCAATCACAGGAAAACTTATTTTGCAAGGTCCACGAATTGGGCCGCCAATTGACATGATCCTTACTTTTGGGTGGTGTTTGTTGGTTAACAGTAAGAAGGATATTCTTCAGGCATAATAGATTTCTATCTACTGAATCAGAGTGAGAAGGAGTTACCTCATTAGATAAGACGAGACAGGGAAGGTAGGAGGACCACAGGAGGGAGCGAGAGTGACTACTGCCATTTTTGTAGAGGAGGAATGTATGGTTGATAGATGTCGAAGGAGGTGGAAAGGAGGAGTAATGTGTCTATCTCATAAGATAGAAAGAAATAGCAAGTTGGAAGAGTGGTCTGGAGAGTACAAGAGGAGGGAGTGGGAGGATAAATGTCGAGGGTGGTGGAAAGGGGGAGTAATGTGTCTATCTCATATGACAGAAAGAGATAGCAAGTTGAGCGGGCGTTTTTTATTTCGATTTCTCGCCTGAAAATGTTTTGGTTAGCGGATATGCAGTTATTTAGTAAGTGAGGGGAAAAGGGGTGAAGTTAGTAAGCGTGTCGGCTGCAAGGGCTGGTATGCCAACTGTTCCAGCGGAAACGGGAGGTCAGGTGTGCCAGCTGGCCCGGTAGCGGAGAAAAGAGAGCGGGGAGAATTTAAACGACCAACCAAAATACATATGGTTGTGAGGTGTTTCTTTTTATTAAATATTTCTGCTCAACATGATGTACATTAATTAGTAATCCGTCGGATGAGGTAATGGGCTTGGATCGTTCGTGAAATTTATTGTTGGAAACCAGCTGTAGATTTCCGATGAGAGCGCGTCGGATAGAGAGGGAGTATTCGTTGTTTGGAGTCACGGCAATGGCTTGCTCGTGCGACCTAGGCCTGGTATCCAGCTGTAGGGTTGTTGTAAAGGTGCTGATAGCCAGCTCCCAAACAAGGAAGATTCGCGCATTGAGCTTCTTTCGCCGCGGTGAGGCTATCTTCTCTCTGTCTCTTACTCTTAGATATAATAGCTAGTTATGAGAATTTTAAGATGGTTTCCTACTGAATGAATAAACGTCGTCTGCGAGAGTGTTTTAAATCTACCAATAAAAGAGTCCCGCTCTATGCGAGCCACGTATAACAAACCCACCCCTCCCGGATGGACGTTTATTTATTCCTAGACAACTGACAATATTAAGAGAAAGAGGTGCTCATTCTAAATCGGTACATTAACTTAGAATCTGTATATAAGTAGGTCAATGATTATTATTATAATCTGACCAGAGAAAACTAACGAAAATATATGTACGATCTTAACCCAGTTACGGGATATTAACTTAATTGAAAGGTCTTTAATCTAAATACATAAGCTTTACCTTTTTACGAAATCCTAACCTAATTATAAAAATCTTAACGTAATTACAAAATCCTAACCTAATTATCAAAATCTGAACCTGATTCCGGAATTTTAAACTAATTACCATCATCTAATTACGCCTCCGCTGAGGTGTGTACAACCGCGCGTCTCGATATTTTTGCGGATGCGTTTTACGTAGTGAGTTGCGCCCCTTGACGTTACTTTCTTCCTGATTGGACACCTCATCCGAGGTGTTTTATTCATTTTCTTTATCTTCTTTTTCCTCTTCGGACGATGATGTTGAGCGTGGTTGTCCACCATCACTATCCGCAACTTCACGAGATGGAAAAGGCCGATCTGCGTGAAGTGCGTGGTTGTGGCTCTTCAAGATCAGAGGTGCCGATCCCTGCACGAGTTACTGATCGCTATTAATTTCGGCCGAAAGGGGTCGCGATTTGTGGTTTGCTGGCGAGAGACAAGGTTGGGTCATTGTTCCAGCATGTATGCTGGCAAGAGACAAGGTTGGGCTGTTGTCCAAGCATAGATGGCTGTTTGAATTTATGCTGCCTGTTGTGTGTGCATGTGTATAAAATCGTTGCATAGTTCTGTGGTCGGGCGCACTTGTCCAGCGTCGGCCGTCACGGTTTTCATAGCGAGTGTTTCCATCGTTGGTGCTGAGTGTTTTTCTTCCTTTTCTGAGGAAGATACTAAGTGTGGTTGTCCACTATCACTAGTCGTGGCTTGTTTTATGAATGATATGAGAAACACATTTGTATGCGAGTGTATTAGCGTGAGTTTAGTAACTACGCCACCTGGCGTAAGAAATGATTTTCTCATTTTCTGCTGAGTGTGTTGAGCGCCACCGGGTGTTTATAGCCACTCCCGGAAGTGGCATTATTTTTCGGCTACATGTCGGTCAGAAGAACCTCTGGTAGGGTCGTGACTTTGTGATATCAACCACAGGAAAACTTAGTTTGCAAGGTCTAAGAATTGGGCCGCCAATTGACATGATCCTTACTTTTGGATGGTATTTGTTGGCTAATAGTAAGAAGGATAGTATTCAGGTATAATAGATTTCTATCTACTAAAATAGGGCTAGAAGGAGTCATCTGATTAGATAAGAAGAGACCAGAGAGGTAGGGACCATAGGAGGGAGTGAGAGGGACTGCTGCCATTCTTGTAGAGAAGGGATGTATGGTTGATAGATGTCGAGGGAGGTGTAAGCAGGGTGTGATTTGTCTATCTCCTAGGATAGAAAGAGATAGCGGATGCAAGAGTGATCTGGAGAGTACCAGAGGAGGGAGTGAGAGGATAAATGTCGAGGGAGGTCGAAAGGGGGAGTGATGTGTCTATCTCATAAGATAGAAAAAGATAGCAAGTTGAGCAGGCGTTATTGATTTCGATTTGTCGCCTGGAAATGATTTCGTTAGCGGTGATGCAGTTGGTTAGTATGTGGGGGGAAAGGGGTGAGTTTATTAAGCGAGTTGGCTGCAAGGGCTGGTATGCCAGCTGTTACAGCGGAAACGGGCTGCAGATTTCCGACGAGTGAGATTGAGATGGAGAGAGAGTATTCGTTGTTTGGAGATACGGCAATGGCTTGCTCGTGCGACCTATGGCTGGTAAGCAGCAGTAGGCACCTGGGTCTGATATTCAGCTGTAGGGTTTTTGTAAGGGTGTTGGTAGCCAGCTCTCAAACATGTGACATTCTGGGTCACTGCGCGCCCTTTCAACGGGGAGGCTGCGTAGGAAATAGAATCGTCAATATTAGGTGTATCGAGTTGATCCTGAAATCCTTTCTTCAGAATTAGCCATAGAATATGATTAAGAAATTTCTTTTTAAATTTCACCCCCATAAGTCTGTTTTATAGGGTTCCTGTTTTATAGGGTAACAATTTATTATTGTGAATAGCCATTTTATCTTAGAGTGGAGTTAGAAAGTCGCAATTGCATCTGAAATTTTCAACTGAATTTCAGCTTTTCAGTTATCATTTATTATTTTTTTAAATAATATTCTCTTTGAATAATGTTAGAAAGTTTCGGGTTTTTTCTGAAATTTTCCACTTTTTACATAGTGAGATAATAAGTAATGCAAGTTAACAAACATAATTGGTAAAAGGTGAGGGTTTTTCTGAAATATTCAGCTTTTCTTTGACTTTTTAATTCTCAGTAACTACTTGAAGAGAAATTTACATGTATAATATAACCCATGTAAAACATTTTCAAAACATTTCAAATATCTGTATTATTTCATTTTTATTAATAGATGGTAGTGCGATGTCTGAGTGAATAATAGTCTGAGTAAATAATTACCTAATAATTGAAATAAATTAAGTTATGTATTATTTCAGAAAAATTTACTCACAAAAAGAAATATTGTTTAAAAAATTATACTCTCTATTGCTTGCTTATTATTTCTTCATAACTAAAAAGCCAAAGCGATGTTAACAATTCAAGAAAAAACCGCAACTTTTCAGCAATTATCTAAGAGAAGATAGCTATAAATATTAATAATTTGCTTAAACAATTATATTTAAACTTTCATTAATTTCTACCTAACCTTATATGAAAAGTTGACAAAAAGTTATATATTTCAGAAAAAAACGCAACTTTCTAGCATTATTCAAAAAGAGTATTATTGATATAAAAATGAATTCGTGTAACAATTATGTTTGTTAACTTGAATTAATTATTACCTCACTCTAATTATGAAATTACGAAGAACTGCGACTTTCTAACTCTATTCTAAGAGAAAATTGCTAAAAACAATAATAAATTATTTAAAAAATTTACGTAAACATCTAATTATCAGTGGGAAGTAGTATTTCATGTTTTAGAAACAATTTGTATTTGAAAAATCGCAAAAAAATCATAATTAGCGCCAGCAGATCGCAAAATTCAATTTTTCACTTATGAGGTTTTTTGTAAACCTATAAAACAGACTTATGGGTATGATATTGTAAAACTAATTGTTCATTTGTATTCTACAGCTAATTGTCAAGAGCAATGCTGAGTTTCAACTGAATGCACCTAATATTGACGATTCTGAATTAAATGTACAAAAACTTCTTTTTTTCTCATGGGAAGTACGTGTTAAACTTCATGGGTCTGTCGGAAATTCTGAATATCATTTTTTTCAAACGCATTTTTTTTGTGGATTCGAACAAATTTGGAGACGATATGCATGAAAATTCGAAAAAACAATTTTCCAATGTAATTTTGGACCACCCTAACGTGGACGCGCCTTCTCCTGAATCTACGGATTTCTTTTCAGAAACACATGAAAAACTACAAAAATGTTCACTACTTTTTGCTTGGAATTCTTACTTTGTATCATGAAGCTTATGTTTTTAACAAAAACCGAATTTTCAGCAAATTCACAGCTCCTTTTGGCTTCGTAGCTTTTGAATATCAAGAAGAGTCAGGGGGTGGGGGTGTTAAAAGTACACGCTTGTCCACAAGGGGTTGGGGCGGAGGTAAAAATGTAGTAGAAAATTGTCCACGTGGTATATGGACGGCCCCTTTGAAGTCACTTGAATTCTCCTGAAATATCTGAATTCATTTGAATTCACATGAAGTCACTCGAGTTCACATGAAGTCACTTAAATTCTTCTGAGGTCAGTGAAACCTTCTGAAGTCATTGAAATATCCAGAAGTATCTTGAAATCAGAAGTAGGTGTACACCCAATCGGTCGAGTTGTCAACCCCTCGACAGAAGGGTTTTTTATTTACTCTTAAACCTTTTTCTGTGATCTTTCTCAAGTTAAATATTTGATTCGTGCATGATCTTTCAGGCATAAATCCACTTTGGAACTCCCATATTTTTTCTTCAGTTATTTTCATTACCCTATGAAAAAGTATTTTTTAATATATTTAAGTTACGGTACTTAATAAGCTGATACGTCTGTAATTATTGCAGTTGCTTTTGTCTCCCTTTCTTTTGTATTATCGGACGATGATGGCCTTTTTCCAGTCATCTGGAACTTCCCGCATCTCGGTATATAAATGGGGCATTATTTCTAAAGTGTACCCACTCAAAAAGTCGAAGTTGTCCGATCTAAGTCAAACTCAGGCAAAGTGTTGTGATATTGGACAATACTTTATTGGGAAAAAATTTTGTCATTCGGATAAGTATTGACCGAGTGGGAGAGGGTGAAAGTTTTGGGATTTTCGTGGATATCGTCTATTTCGGTGATTTTTAACTCTTCTAATAGCAAGAAAAAAAATGTAGTCTACTACAGTTTCGATAGGTTTTTTCACGCTCTTTCGATTGGTCATACGTATTTTTTCAAGAAATAAATATTTGATCTTCAAAAATGAAGGTCAAAAATAAATTTGACTTTTTTTCGAAGTGAGACTGGTTTTTTTTTGTTTTTTCTTTGTCTTAAAGAAAGCTTAGGGTTTTTCCTATAAGTCTATGTAGATTAGAAAGTGGGATACAAATATTTATTCTATGAAAATAAGCGTTGAGTACTCCGGTACGTCCATGACGCTAGCGCTCGAGCCCGGTGGCGCACCGTGGTGCCTTCATGGTATTGTTTTTACGAAAAGCAATAATATATTCTAGTATATTTGATCACTCTGTGCATTTTAAAGGGCTGAGACTGCCATTATCTAAGTGCTTGCATTACGTTCACTCATGAATTTTGAAATAAATTTAATTTTGGAAAATCAAGTTATTGAATAAGAGGTCGGGTCGAAAAAGTTGTTTTATGGATTAAGTAAAATTAAAGCTCGGAGATTTTTTGATGCAGATGTCTGGTCTTCTATCTGCCTTTCTTTTTGCCTTTCGTTTTTTTAATGACAGTTGTTTTCACTTTCTTTCCTAATTTTCGTTTCTTTTCTTTTGAGAAGTAGGGGAGACGGGTCCTAGTTGTCACAAAAAGTACTTAAACCTCTCTAGCATTAATATATTAAATAAATCTGGTACTATTTTAAGAATAGTCTCATATTTTATCCTTTTAATTTAAATTGTGGCACATGAAACAAATTAATTTTGCGTTAATCTTATAAAAATATTAATAAAAAAAAGTAAAGTGTGACGACTTACCCCGTACATGGGGATAGTTGTCTCAGCTATTAGTACCAGATATAAAGTACACGAGTTCTTATAAATGATAGCGACAAATGCTCATAAGAATTCATAAAGATCTCACCAGTTTTCCTTACGAGTAAAGCTAAATAATTTTTAGTATGGCATTTATTTCGTGGCTAGTTGTCACAGTGATAACAAGCCCCAAAGCAACTGTGACAACTAGTACCTGAATGAAGAAAATAAATTAATCTGTCAGACAAGAACAATTATTTGTCGATGCAAAAAACAAGGGTTATTATAGCAAAACATCTTAATTTACTTACTTATTGGGAGAAGCTGGTCGCCATGAAACTTTCTTCTGTTGGCAGCACTGGCACACGTTCAAAAACTGTATAAATACTTTTTTAAACATTATTAATAATTTCTGAGATATTTGTGATGTGACAACTAGTACTTGTGACAACGAGGACACACTTCCCTTAGTCGCATTCCGTAACTGAGAAAAATTTCTTCAATTGAAGTCTCCCATGTTCAGTAGTAGGCCAGTCAGCGAAGTATGAAAAAGAGTGTTTGGGGTCACAATTCTAGGGTGGAAGCGATATCGATATTTGTGTAGTCTTCATGCCTGGGATGAAGGCCTGAATGTTTTTAACATCAAATTCGTAAACTCAAGAAACTGCGCGCTGTTTAAATTTTTCGAAACCATGTTTTTTTAATATTGTGACCAAGGTATGAATGCTAGAGAGGTGTAAGTACTTTTTGTGAAAACTAGGACCCTTCCAGACATCTGTATCAAAAAATCTACAAGCTTTAATTTTACTTAATCCATAAAACAACTTTTTCGACCCGACCTCTCATTCAATAACTTGATTTTCCAAAATTCAATTTTTTTTTCAAAATTCATCAGTGAACGTAATGCAAGCACTTAAATAATGGCAGTCTCAGCCCTTTAAAATGCATAGAGTGATCAAATATACTAGAATATATTATTACTTTTCGTAAAAACGATACCATGAAGGCACCACGGTGCGCCGCCGGGTTCGAGCGCCAGCGTCATGCACGTACTGGAGTACTCAACGCTTATTTTCATAGAATAAATATTTGAATCCCACTTTCTAATCTACATATTCTTATAGGAAAAAGCCTAAGCTTTCTTTTAAGACAAAAAAAAACAAAAAAAACCTGTCTCACTTCGAAAAAAAGTCAAATTTATTTTTGACCATCATTTTTAAATGTCAAATATTTATTTTTTGAAAAAATGCGCATGACCAATCGAAATAGCGTGAAAACCCCTATGGGAACTGTAGTAGACAACATTTTTTTTATTGCTATTAGGAGAGTTAAAAATCGCCGAAATATACGATATCCACGAAAATCCCAAAACTTTCACCCCCTCTCCCTCGGTCAATACTTATCCGAATGACAAAATTTTTTCCCCGTAAAGTACTATCCAATAGCACAACACTTTGCCTGAGTTTAACTTAGATCGGACAACTTCGACTTTTTGAGTGGGTACACTTGAGAAATAATGCCCCAAATGTATCAACTCGCACAACCTGTAACGTATGTAGTCGGCAAAATATTTAAGCTGTTCAGCGTTAATACTGTCTACATCAGCTCTTTACCATTCTTCAAGTTCTTAATTATATCCATAACCTGAGAGGCACATACTCTCTGAAACAGGTTTTCTAACGTATCGTGTTCTATGTCGCAGTTGCGTTGTCCTATAGCATCATCTCCCAATAATTCCTTAAAAAAGTCTTTCAAAGCGTCTAGTATCCCGTCTGTATCATATAGTATTTCACCATTGCTATTTCTCATGCTCACTAACTCTGTACTTCTACTTCCTTTCATACTGATCAACGTTAATATATAAAGCAGTTTATGGCTTCTTTCAAAATCGGTTTGCTTTGATTTTATCTATACTTTCCTTCACTAGTAGTTTTACGTTCCTCTTTTAGTCTCTGTAATAATTCTCGAATCTGTTTCTCTCCTCATCGCTAAGGCCTGTGATATTGAAATTTATTATATGCACTTGTTTCTTTTCGTGGGCCGCTGTGCAGTTTTCATCATTACCACCACGCATCACCTCCTCAGCCGCATTTCCATCGCCTAGCACTACTCTAAATACGTTAAATCGTTTAATCGTCCCAACTTGCCCCGCGATAATCTGTCCTAACCTACCCCGACCGCATTTTTGGTAAACAACATTTGCAAAAAATTCCAAAATTGAAGGTTAGACAAAATTCTCCAACGAATTCTCGCAGCTGTTGATATGCTCTATTCATTTTCATGTTCATTTTAAAAATAAATATTGGAGGACGATTTAACGAAAAAACCAACAAAATAAAAAGTTACTCACCACCCTTTAAAATACATATTCGGCAATATTTGGTGTAAATCGCAATATTTTGACATCAAAATATACTGGTAAATTACGTATCGGGAGCTTCGACCACTGTACAATATGTGGCTCGATAAGTTCAATATTAGTATTAAAACTCCCTTTGGCCCAACTAGCCCCGGTCTCCCCTACTATTCTTTGCTTTTTCTTTACTCTACGGTATCTTCTCTGAAACAAAATGTATTTATTTAATACCAATCCGCAGTAAAGTATCATAGATGATTTACATGTCGCACCAAAATCCACAATTTTTCTACTGAACTCTCAAAACTGATCCGTATGACCTGTTCATGAGCATTGACGGGCTTTAATTTGCACATCATTTAGAAGCATGGAAGTCCTTACTATCGAGGTGGCTGTTGCAAAAAAATGTATTTTAACTGCTTTCACATTGTTCATTTATTATTGATGAACATTTTATTAAAGAGATTTTTTTTAAATTATATTATTTAATGTTTAGGATGTCAAAAATGTATATACTATTTCTCACGCACGATGCAATTATTGATAAATGGTGATAATAAAGGAATAAATAAATACATTACGTAATTATTCAATTATTTCAGTTTTTTAATTATTTTTCTTGTTATTATAAATTATTATTGTAATAAAACAGATATTTATTCAATTAAATAATTTTTATTAATGAAGTTTCAAGATTTTTAGAATGATTGATAATTTTTTATTAGAATTACAGATGTATATGTGTGTGTCTATCTGAAAGGGGCCCTTATGGTCAACATGGAGATACGTATACCGTCATATTCAAAGAAAATACGAAATATGTAAAATATATTTACTTCCGGTTGCATCCGGGGCATAAGTATAGTACTAATAGACTCAGCATAGGTCATGGTATCATCTTTTACTCAAACTCGAAAATAATAATTTTCACACTGCCTTAGAAAAACGTAAATATCTCCTAAACTAGAACCAGTCATAAGGGTCGGTATCTCGTTACCTCCATGCTATACTCTTCGATCTGCGGTTGGCAGTCTAAACTCTCCAATCTCTTTTTGTGCTGGCCCGTAGCGCCACGTACGCGTAGCGGAGTTAGGTGCCAACACAAGACGATATTGAAGAGTTTAAACAGCTAAATCCAGATTGGAGAGTTGAGCATGGAGGTACCGATATGCACTGCACATCGCTGCACATATATGTCACCAAAATGCTGAAATACGTCGCAAACACATTTTAAGAGCTTAAACAGTTTTTTTTTCTTATGCACAGACTTAGATCACCTGTCATTTATCCTGTTGCAGTTTTATGTAACATGTCTGAATCAAGATATTATGAAAAGACTTTTTAGGCTGAAACTTGTCAACAGCAAAAAACAGATATCATTACTAGCGTAATGATAACGCTAGCCCACCTGCTTTTTACTGTTTGCTCGGCAACGATTGTCAATGTTAAATCAATTAAGGAATACAAAGATGACACACTTTTTTCAAAGTTGGACCATCTTCGTGAACCAATGGTCGCACAGTGTGACCATTGCTATAAATAATTTATACAAACAATTATTTTTATACGGTGCTCAACCGCAACAAAAAACTTGATCTTGATTAAAAATGCCTGAATATCTCGTAAGAGTAGTATTTAAAATAAAAAATAAGAAGTGGTTAACAATTACCATTATTATAAATATTCTAATAAACAAATCGTATTATTTTCAAAATGTTGTTTTTCTCATCAAACAAATTTGAAATTAATTCTAAATTATCATAAAAGCTGCAGAAAAATATAAATATTAAACATTTGTATTGGTAATAACAATGTTATAAACAAAGTTAAAAATTTTGCGTTTTCCATCGGGAAAAAATTATTTTTTCTGCTAAATCATGTTGCAGCTATCTCAGCAATTACTTATATGTAATTGACTTGTATTTCATCGGGTAAGTATTAAATTCTTCAATTTGTTTATAATATTCTTCTTAACAATACAAATATTCAATATTTATATTTTCCTGCGTCTATTTATTATAATTTAGAAATAATTTAAAATTTGTTTGATTAAAAAAACAATACTTCGAAAAGGAAATACAATTTGCTTATTAGAATATTTATAATAATGGTGATCGTTCACTAATGGTTATTTCTTATTCTGAATACTAATCTTGCGAGATATATAGGCATTTTTATTTAAGATATAGTTTTTTGTTGCGTTTGAGCACTATATGAAAACAATTGTTTATATAAATTGTTTATAACAATTGGATTAAATATTGAACTGAATATTTACATCCCTAAAGTGTACTTACAATAATTCTGATAGATAGCGACTCCTCTTAAGTCTTGTCTTTGAAGAAAGAAAAAAGCATTAGTAAAATTTTCAATTTTGACGTTCTATTTGTATAAATAATCAATTCTACAGACTGAAATTAAAAATCGGACCTAAAGTCGTTCGGCATAAAATAATTTTGAACATTTAAAAAAAAAACATCAAAATTGGTCAAGAATTGTAGAGTGTATAGTGGATTATTAACAGTGAATTTCCGATTCCTCCCACTGTGGGTCGGCCCAACTAGTGCAGGGAAAACTAACAATGAGAAAGAGTAGGCCAGTTTATAGAGTAGGTCATTTGAATTTATCCAAATTTTACCAAAAAATTTCTTGAAACTTTTGTTTACAACATTTGGAATTATATTCATCACAACTAGATAAAATTTCGTTGAGATATTATGAATAACGAATGTCTGAGTTAAAACAAAAACTGGTTTTCGACATAAAACAAAAAATGTAAGTACCTCATTTGAACTATATTTATCGATATAAATTTTTGTCTTGTCGGGTTCATACTTTTTATTTTGACTTTTTAATCAAAGTTTAAAACATAGTGAATAATATGTCTGAAAACGAACGCCCTTCCGTCTTTGTTTGTGATTACAAAATTAATTTTACTTACTCGGTGCTTTTTTTAAACTGTCGTTCCGCAAGAGAAGGACATTTTAAACATTTCTTAGTTCGGTTGTATCATTGAATAGGTTCAAAAATAAAAATTGCCGAATAGGGTCAAATATATCCTCCCTGTCAATTCATTTTGATTAAGTTTTGCGTAAAATCTACCTTACAAACATTTTGCACCTTCCGCTATCCGGAAGTGTCAATGAATCACGGTTCGATTGATAAAACATATATATTCTACAAGTTTCATTATTTTTCTTATTAAAAGGATTCAAGTTGAGGTTTCACGTCTGATATTTTACAAGTATACAGTAAAAAAATTAATTTCGGTTTCATTTTCTCCACCAAAGGCCATGGCCTATTTTACGAAGAGAGCTGTAAAATCGTACTTCGAGATTGTTTCTAAAAAACATTCAAATCCAGGAAACGATGGATTTTATTAATTGTTTTCGAACGAAAATAGTCGAAAGATTAACTAAGCTATCTCGTAGGGTTACTTTTTTACCTACTCTTGCATAGCTTCCCCTGAAGCTAGAGCAAAATATTTTAGTCAACCTGAGACCTCTGTTGCAATAATTTCGTATCGAAATCCCATAAATGTTTGCAGCAGTAGCGCGGTGTAATGATAGCTTTCTCGCCCGGACAGAGATCGACTGAACAGTCGAATGAACTTTATCGAAGGTTTTACTTTATGCATAACCTCACTGCGCTTTGAAATAGACAAGTGGGAACAATAATGTCAGAGAAAAAATCGACCATTCGACTGTCCAGTTCATCTTAGGCAAGAGACGGGCCAACGGTTGGGCGCAGTAAGGTTACTTAAACTAGATAGCGGATAATAATTGGACAAACTTTCGACCAGAAAGGAGCCGACCGTATTATTAAGTACTGTCGACTTCACCTTAAGCCAGAGTCTGGCCGACGGTCGGGCACAGTAAAGTTTCTGGCACTGATCAATATTAAGCCGACAATCAAGCCTACTATCGTCCAGTGTCGGGATAACCGTATTTGTATGATCATTTAAAAACATGGACAGCGACTATGAGAATGTCTGTCCGACATTAGGATAGAGTTAGACTACAGTCAGGTGAATTATGTCCTTCAAACTTGGCTTACAACGATGGCCCGAACCAATCCGAATCATTCCGAAATCTGCATCCGAACCAATCCGAGTCAATTCGAACCAATCCGAAAAAACTTCTACATTTCGTTGGACCTAAATCGTTTAAAAATTAATCCGACTCAATCCGGTTCAATCCGAGCTCCAAAACGAACCAATCCGAACCAAATTTTAAATCCATATGAATCCGAATCAATAGGAATTCGGATAAATGTACACTGAATTTTCAATCCGAATGATTCCGAATGAATCCGAGTTCAGATTGAATTGGATTCATTCGGATTGAAAATCTTTTTAGCTTAATCCGAGTTCGGATTCATTCGGATTGAAAATTTGTTTCGGATTTATTCGGATTAGAAGTTCGGATTGAACTGGATTGAGTCGGATTAATTTTTGACCGATTTGGATCGAACGAAATGTAGAAATTTTTTGGGATTGGTTCGAATTAACTCGGTTTGGTTCGAATACAGATTCCTATTCGATACATTCGCCAGGGTGGTTACTAAAATTGTATTCCCAAAACAAATCCGACCTTGAACCCACCACAAAGCTGTGGCTGCAGAACTAACTTCGCCCCATGCGGTGGATGGGTGGGGGGAGCTAGATTTGTTTAAATTTATGCAGAATTTCCTCATGACTCATGACCTATTAGAACTAGATAACTGTTTGTCAAATTAAATTCGTAACTAGAAAAATTTTCCCTAAGATCGACAGGTTCCAAAGTAAGGATCTAATTTTCAGTATTAGAATTCTAACCCACTTTTTTACAAATCGGGTTACTTTGAAGGGTCATAAATCAGCAACTATTGAAAAAGGAGGTACTTTTTTGCTTTACTTTTCTCATAATTTTACCCTGTTCAGTTTTTCTGCAGGATACGTACTTTAGCCAATTTACTTTTTCTGCAGGATACGTATACCTAGTAGTCATTTCTAGCTAATTAATTATTAAAAGCCCTTTCTCGTACCAGTTGCGTGGTCTATAATAGTAGATTGTCCACTAATGGTGGTACGTGTGCCTTTATAGCTGGACGTGATATTTGCAGGACGAGCCGAAGTAAAGTCCTGGAAACAAGCGAAGTTTATAAAGACGTCCCGGTAACAACGAGTTGATTGGGACGCATAGACTGACATGAAGGAAAACGGACATTTCATTTCCCTCAATGCGTACCAATTGCATTTTTGCCCAAAAAGATCTTAATTCACATTGAGGAGCATTGATTCTATTCAATATTTTTTTCAACAGCTTTAAATGCCATTGACACAGTTCGATACTTGCCTCGTGAAACCCTATTAAAAATAAACAGCCGTTTTAACGACCGTTTCAATGGTCGTTTTAATGACGATTTTAACAGCCATTAAAACGGTTTCAATTTGAGCGCGTGTTAATCGGCATCAAAACGGCCATTTGAACGGCCCTTTATTTTCAATAGAGAAAACATTGCATGGAATACAATTTTCGCGATTCACCAAGTAGCATTGAATGAGATTAAATGGCATAAACTAATAGGCATTAGAAGCAAATCACTTTAATGCCTTAAATTTTATGCGCATTAAAAATGATTGAAACGAACCGAGTTGTATACAGTAAACTGCATTCAATGGCTCTTCGCACAAACATGCAACTGGTATAAATTTAAAGGAATTGAAATGTGCGGTTTTTAAAATGCCAGTCTATACGTTTCAATCAACTCTTTCTTGCCGGAGTAATACCCGAGGTGCACACGATAGTATTCTTTATGCGGTCCAGGGCGGCTACGTAGCAAAGGCACACGGGGGTGAAGCCACCCTTAAAGAAAAACAGAACTTACAAGATAAAAACATTGCAACTTTACACAGTTTGTGCGGTTACAGTTTATCATCGTCACTCTTCTCCACTTTTGCACAACACTTTAACCTCTGCTTCGACCGCTTTGACGAACAAACGTTATAAAGCGGTTCTTGGGACTTGGCAAGTAGTCATAGAGATGGCAGCACTTCCTATACCCTCCATGATTGCTGGATCCCTTGTTACTTTGCTTTCAGGATTATAAAGTGTACCACGACCACAAAGTACTTTAACCGGTCGGTAAACGGGTCGTTTACTGGACGGTTGTTTACCATTACAAATAAGTGGAAAATATACAGTAATAAACATATTATTTGATAAGTATAAGCAGAAAGTGCAAGGCAGAAACAACCTCGATTAAAATTATAAGATAAGTATTAAAACGATATTGTAAAGCATACAGTGACATGTCAAGACCTAACACTCCATTACAAATGTTCTAAGACACAATATCGTAGAAGTGAAAAATGCGAGTTTGCAGAGTTCTTTCGGAGAGTTAGAGATAAGAAATTATAACCAGTGGATTGTCCACTGGATGTGACAGTTGGAGGCTGCTGAAAAATGAAAGATCTAAAATCCGGATACGCAGGACAAGTATCCAAGATATGAAACAAATCCTCTCTTTCCCCCTGATTGCATATCGAACAGTTTCTCGATGGCTCAGACATAAGTTTAACCCTCCGTCCCCGACGTGGGGCCTAGCCAGACCACAGATGCACTAATTTCCTTATGACATTCGCAATTTTGCATCCCGTTGCCTGTCGCGTTGAGTATCTTTCCTCTCAGTAGTTCTCAAGACGCCAGTAAGAGCGCTTTAATCTCTGAGGTACGTAATCCCTTTTTTCTTAATGATTTGTTGAAAAACGTGATTAGAGTCCGCTCAGACCCCACGGTGCTATTATTAGTTTTATATAGTCTTGTCAAGTTGATGCCTCAAGACTGAATTTGCAATAAAAATTTGCGAAATTTTCTCATATTCAATGTGTAGTGTTTGTTTGTTCCACTTTATATTTTTGAAGTGTGATTTCGTTAGTCAGTAGCATAAGGAGGTTGTCTTTTGTATCTGATAAGGTTTAAACTTTATTTTAAACTCTCTACTTGAATCCTGTTTGCTTTGATTACCTACCATATTTTTGTTCGTGTTATTAAAAAACAAAAATAATTTTTTGACGCCGGTCCAATGCGATTCCACACCGCTTGCGTCGTGAAAGTGAGTGGGGTGCATGTAGATCCCACGTGGGGGACGGTGTCCCTCACTTGCACGTGGAGGTCGCAGGGTTAACCTTACAGATACGAATTTAGCATCTAATTGAACCCAGGAGCTTGACCTGAGCAATTGTGCTTGTGACATAAGAAGGGAGACGGAAGGTAAGATGAGGTGGAATGCCTGGTACTAAGTACAAGTGTACACCTGTAGACTGCCAGATACTATTACTCTACCATAATCTGAGCGCTTTAAATGGACTGCAAAATTATGCAAGATTTTCTCTTTATTCTTTTGTAAGTATATTGCATTCAGTCCCTCACAAAGGCTAAGGAGTTTAATTTCTTTAACCAGCGTTATTGCAAGATGCAAGAGTATTCAATAGACCGCACTCAAAATCCTTTTTTTTATTTGAAGCTCAAGGTAAGCTGTCTTTACTTTCCTATGCTCACTAACATCTAAATCTTTAAATTAAGATGGTTCACGTTTTTTAATGAGTCTTTTAATTTACGACACCTCATATCACATTCTCTAACGAGCCAGAGGTTTTTCCTGTTACTCGCCTGGAAGGCTTGGAAACCAGGCCTAACTTATTCGCTCCTACAGAAATTGCAGATATGAGATTCTCATTCAACACCTCTACATCCTCGCCAGTACCAGAAACCTAAATAACTCAAAAGAGTTATTTATCCCGCCACTTAACATCGAATTAACATCAGCAATTTTAACCAGCACTGGTTAATAGTCTGATAATGTAGGGATCCCCAAGACCGAAAAATCTGAAATCAGACCCAAGGAGTCCGCATAACAAAATATGAGATCTACTACACTTTTACCCTGATGCCCTATGAAAGCTTATTATAGTGGGGTACCATTTTGAGATCTGCCATTTAAAACAATGAAAATGGACCCCTCCAAACAATTTATTAATGCATCACCTCTGGGGTTGATCTCTTTGTCCAAGGATAAACGGAAAGGAGAAACTGTTGGGATATTTGGATGAACTGCGTAAATTCTATCAATTCACATCTCCAGCGCTTCGACAAGAACCTGGTAATGCGACGGCGGCTTGAAGTAAACATTACTCATAACAACTTTCAAGGCTTGGTGCCAAGACTTAATAAAAATCCAATTAGAAGAAATGTCTAGAATTTCATAGCCGAAATATGAGCGATTAACGTATATAGCTAAACCTCCGTTAGGACTTCCTCTTTTACTATCTCTAGAAGCTATACTTACAACGCAGGTGAAATTCCAGGCCGGAGAAGCTATTGCCGATGACGTGGACTAGGTCTCAGCGAGGTTTATTATATCATTATCGGTGATCCAAGCCATCTATATTGCCCTCCCAATTCTCTGCAGTCACTAGTAAGGAAACCGGGCTCCCTGTCCTCATCGTTGGTTTATTTAATTTTCCAGGCTTCTTGTTGAAAAACTTGTCAATTTGACTGTCAGAGGAGATGGAAGATGAGAAATTAGAACGATTTTGTCTTATTTTGACAGCTTTTTTGATTGTGGACAAGGTATCAGGAAACAAGTACAGTGAAACTTCTATAATTCAAAGTGGCACGGGGCCTGGAAAAAAATTCGAATTATCGAAAATTCGAATTATCGAATAATTCACTTTTCAGGCGATATCTTAATAAATAAAAAATTAGTAGTAATAATGTAAAAAATAAATAAAATAAATAAAATAAATAAAATAAATAAAATAAATAAAATAAATAAAAGAAATAAAATAAATAAAATAAATAAAATAAATAAAATAAATAAAATAA
>CAKNWT010223300.1:0-13260 GCA_932066315.1 Andricus coriarius
AATTAGTGCATAAATTTGTCCAACGTCATTTCAGAACTAGTATAAGTGCAAGTTTTCAACATTTTTGACCAATTTTTGGACTTTTCCCGCCTATTTTTCGAAAAATATAGGTCGTATGAAAAAAATCAATAAAACCATTTTTGTGGAGTATTTTATGTACTTCAATTTTTGTAGACGCGGAGTTTGCAAAAAAACCATAAACAAACGAGTTATAAATGAAAAACTGTTTTTCGAAAGTTTACGCCACTGCCAAAAGATACGCAGAGGTTGGGGGAGGGGGATAACGAAAACGGTTCCTTATATTGACCCAAAGAACATTTTAAAACCATAATTTCTTTAGTCGGAATTAATGTCAAAAATTATCATTTTTTTTGCTCTGCCGCCTGGCCTAATATGGGTATCAGAATTTTAGCGCATATAGAATGATAAGTTTATGTCCTAGACTCTTTCTATACAAAAGCCTTTCAGCACAAAGCAATAAAGTTTCAATGCTATCAATAAAAATCAGACATTACGTTTAAAGTCATAGAATAAAAAAGGTTCAACATATTTACAGCTATCATTTCAATTGAAAATGATAAAAGCATCATTTGAAGATAGGTACAATTTTCAATTCATTTTTAGAAAAGACAGCAAAAAACAAAATTCAAAAGCACTTTATTGAAAGTAGAGTAGTTTCAAATATTTTAAATATTTGGAACATCAAGTTTTATTTAGTTTTACTATTTTCTATAAATTGCAATGCAAAACTTCTACGTTCAAACCTAATTAAAAAAAAATATATTCCAAGAGTGAAAAACAGTAGAAGGACAGGGTTATAATCCTATATAGATTCCTACCTTACCGATATCGAGACCGTTTTACAGATCAAGTGGTTCATGTCCGTGCTAAGTTTCTTGATGGCGTCATAAAATTATACTGCACAATTATGGGAAACAAATTTTGCGTAAACAATGCCAAGGTTACTTATCATTTCAATGATAAATTTTATATAAATTTATAATTTAAATGATTAATAACATTGAAATTGTATATGAAAAATTCGTTTCTCATGATTGCGCAGTGAACCTTCTAGAAACGTAGTATGAACAGAAACCACTTGAGCTGTAAAGCGGTCTCGATATTAATGATTAGAATTATTAATCTCGAATCAGCCCCACCCTTCTACTAAACATAATCCCAAATTGTATCTACCCGACTTAGTAAAAGTAGTACGGAACCCTCAACGTATTTTAAATATTAAAGTATGATTTAAAGATTGTGAAGTATTTTTTCAAGACTCACCTATCGAAGATGCGTGCTTCCTTGAGGACATTTCCCAGATTGATGTATGCGTCCAGAAAATTGGGATCAAGAGCCACAGCCTTCTCGAAGTGATGTATGGCAAGCCAAATTTCACCCTGTGCATTGAAGACGCAACCGAGGTTGCTCCAGGCGACCGCGAAATTAGGTCGTGTCTCGATCGCCTTGAGGTAGCATGCCTAGAGTCCAAGTTAAAAGTCGTTAATTGAAAAGTTCGCGATTCTTACAGGGACGCGCCGCGCATTGCCCGCCCTCTCCTCGCCGCGCCGCAGCTTTCGAAAGGGGCTTGATGAATTTTTGTTCTTGTACTTTTTTACTTCCCGAATCTATCTTTCGAAAAAGTACCTCATCACATAGGTCACAGAAAAATACTCAGTTGCCTCACCGTTTTTCTACGAACATCTCACAATCTCCAGAGACTCCGACGAAATAAAAATTCATGAGATTTGCCAACTTCTACTACGTCTTTCAACCCCACAATCAGAATGCATTCAGAACGAAAATGGAAAAATGTCAAAAAATATCTCCTTCAAATTCTAAATATTTCTTTTTGGTAACGAATATAAATCTCGAAGTACTTCTTTTACCAGGAAAATGAGAGCTCTGGAGAAAGAAAGACTGACCGCAGTTTTTCCTCGAGCAAGTCGACTTTCTCCATTCCGAGTGCCCGGAAAATATCAATGAGGTCTGAAAGCTTTTTTCATCGAAAATTCTATTTTCAAGAACTTGAAATTCCTTCGAGCCCCTGACGACATATTTGAACAAGAAATTCTGGGAATTACTAGAAAACGTGATATTTGCTCACGCTACTTAAAAGTTTAATATTCCACGACTCCGTTTTCCTCGGCTGTATTAATTTTTCAGCATTTTTCTATAAACAACAAAAAAGTGCGAATGTTTGAAAGAATTATTCAATTTTAAAGAATCTGTATTTCCCAGAAAAGTATAAGTGTATCTTGTCTGTGATTATTTGCAGTGTATCAGGAAATGGGCATCAGAAAAGGGTTCAAAGGAGTAACGAGACGCGCCATGAAAACGTCTGGATTCATGCTGATGATTCTCCGGAATGCGTCCGGTGGACTCGCCAGCACCACATTTCTATTTTACCTTTTCTTCTTTTTTTTTTGTTTCTAGAGAAAAAGAAGAAAATGTATCTGTAGAAAGTGACAATTCTTATCAACCTGTCGCCAGAGAAATAAATGCGCTTTAATACCGGGCGATTAAAATAATAAATATCAATCATGATTGTAAATCTCGGCTCCATTTTTATTCTTCTGTCAATCCAAGACGCTCCAAGGGGAAAGCATGAGTGTTTCGCGCGTGCCGAGAGGCGGGCTGCAGTATAAACATTGTAATCCATACCTAAAAAAATAAAAGGGGATCATCGGTTGGCCAGTCTCTAAGGTCGGTGGAAATGCCAAGGAAAAAGGAAAATGAGAGGTTTTGTCTTATTTTGTAAAATTGCATTTATTTTGGAAATGAAGACAATTATTTCGTAAAACAAGGGTGTGGAATTCAAATTCTCGGTTTCCTCTCATTAAAATTTTTTATTTTCTAAAAAGAACAAATTAATTTATCCCGCCAAGTGTGTCTTTTTGATGTAAAACATTTTTTCATTTAGTTATACTATCTTCCTGAAGAAATGGACATTCTTTGATACTTTTATGAAAAAGATAAATTTTAACTTTCCTCGGTAACTAGACTAGATATTTTTGTAAAATTCCATAAGTTCAGTATTAAATAATTGCACAAAGTGTACAATTTTAAATTGCAAGTCTTGCAAGCATAAATTAAATAAAGTTACTCAGCGTTAAAGAATTTCAAATTGAAACATTCAAATTTGAATAATTTAAACAATTTCGTATTAGATTTGTAGTCTTAATAATTTTAAAATTTTTAATTAAAGCTTCTAGACTCTAGAATCTAGAAACTCTAGAATCTAGAGTTAATTTTAATTCAAAAACCTTCAATATCAGCAAATTTAACTTTTTAAGCAAGTTTAATGTTTAAATGTTGAAACAATTTTCATTCAAATTATAACAAGCAATTTCAAATTTTTAAGAATTCAAAAGTAAACCTCCAATTTTAAGCGTTCAAAATAATTTTTTTGTTTGTATAGAACTGTGCTAGAGAGAAAATTTCATATTCAAATCTAAAGAAACACAAATTCAAATACGTACTATTTGACTAATTTTAAATTGGGCTATTATTAATTATTATAGCAAAATTCTCTTGTACACTCTCTCAAATAATAATTACAATCATTATTATTATTATTATTTGACAATTAAATAAAAATTATTATAGTTCCAAATTTTAATTCCTAAATATTTCCATTTTAAACGTTGGAATGCTTGAATTTGTTCGACTTCGAATTTATTTAATTGAAAAATATTAAATTTAACACGCTTTCACATCAAAATATTGTCGAATTTATAAAGTTTGAATCTAATATTATTCAATAATGTGACTTTTCAAATTAAAAATCGGTCTAGTATTAAAAATTTCATTTTAAAATTGTATAATTGTGAACAATTTACATTTGAAACCATAGTCATTTTAATATTTGAATTTAAAATTGAAAGATTCAGAATGTTATCATAAAGGGATGCAATTTCGAAATGTTCCAGTTTAAACGTTTGCAATTCAAAATTGTACAGCTTCATATATTATAGATTATTAAAATTTTATACATTGAAATTTTATAATTTTGAATGTTTAAATCTAAAAGTATTCAATTTTGAAAATCTGAAATACAAAATTGAAACTGTACAATTTTGAACTATTTAAATTTGGTAACATGCAATTTTTGACGTTTCAATGTCAAGCATTTCCAATCAATTGTAAGCTACTCATTTTTGCATGATTAAAAAAAATTTGATAGGCGTAAAAAGACTAAAAAATATTCCTAACTTCCCTGGTCGGCTGAAAACTTAATCTTGCTTTGCTAATTACAATTTTCTCCATAAGAAGCTTATTGTTCATTTTTTATTAAACACTTCTCGTTCTTGATATACATTCCCATCTTTTTTTTCAGTGAATAAAATTCTCATTTTTTCGCCAATTTCTTTCTGCTTCTTGGTGAAAAGGACAGGCGGTAATATTTAATAGGATTCGAATCGAACTGAATAAGCTGCCCAGAACAAGAATTAAAAAGTGAGACTGAGTTTTTTTTTATGTTTATGAGATGGAAATTTTGAAAGGAAACTGGAAAATGAAAAGTGGATCGGGATAGAGACTGGCCGCGGGAACTACTTTACCTTCAGTGTACCCTTCGGTAGGTTGATGGTAGGTATGGGTCGCAAGCTCTCATAATTAACTTAGACTGAGAGACAGTGTGTTACCAAATAACCAGATTCAGATTCACCATTTGACGAAGGAACCGGCGAAAACCAATTGCATAGCTCCAACTCTCCTTCCTAGAGCTGATCATTCCATCCACAACAATAAGACAGCTGCGTTAATCTCTTTTCTTCAAAACTTCATCTCAACTTTCTTTATACCTAGAGTCGCGCAACTTCTTAGCACGACTTGCGAAACTGCTATTGACTCGTCAGCCACTTCGTACAAGACTCATACCAAATTTGATTGTGAGGTTCTAATTATTAGCGTCTATCTTTCGGAAATACTTAACAATATCATTATTGTAAAAAAAAAAACTTTCCAAGATCAACAGTGTTGCCACAGGGAAAACAAGATACACAATTCTTCAATCCTAAAGGACTTTGCATTTTTTTTAGGATTTTACCGGCAGTATTATAAAAAAAAATTACAAAAGACAAATCCTTGATTTCAGAAATACCAGAGATAGAACAAAAATTCAAATAGGATCATAAAGAGGAAACCATCTGTTTATCCAATATCATCGAATTATTGAACATTTTTCAAGCGAGATTTTAATGGGATAGAATTTATTTTATAAACAGAGAGAGAATAATCATATTCTTTGAATTCTCAAAATGCTTAAACCATGCGTAACTCATTTATTTAAAAATTTATTTATCATGTTTTGTTCGCTTAATCCTCAGTGATAATACCTAGTTTTAATTTTTGAGTCTTCCACAATATTCAAAACTGAAGTTTTAACACGCTGAATTTTGAATATTTAAAAATCTTCTAGCCTTAAGAGGTTTTGAATTTTTTACGCATCCAACCATTAGCGCTTTCAAATTTGAATATTTAAAAATTTGAACGCTTTCCAAATTAGATGCTTCGAAATAGAAACTTGAAAGTATCGACATTTTTCATTCTGAATTCCTTAATAGTTATTGAATTCAAATCAGAAATTAACACTGAAATTGTTATGAACAAGAAACAAGAATTTCAGTAAATTATTACTGGAATTTTTGAACAATTTTTAATTAATATCTTCAAAAAATAAAATCACGATTTTAAATGTTTAAAACTTCAGGCTTTATTTAATTATTTCTGAAAAGTTAGAACGCTGGATTATCGTTCAATGTTCTTTATTACATACAAATTTGAACGCTTGAAAAGTAAAAAATTCAGCAACATCAACGCAGGCCATTTCAACATTTTGAATTATAAAAACCTTTACGACTAAATTATTTATTAAATTATGTTATTTAAAAAAATTGAGATACTTTCTGCTTTAAATGCATGATTTAAAAAAGATCAAAGAATTATTGTAAATTTTCAAATGAATGACAATATTCCATTTTTGAAAATTTTGATATCAGACAGCTTTCAAAATTAGACAGAATGTTGCAACTTTTTGTAAAAATGAATATTTTCTTGCAGAAAAAAACAAAACACAAAATTTCAGATTTGAACGAGTTTAAAGTAAAAATGCTTTACATTTCATTGGGACAGCGGGATCCACATTTAAATGAAATAAATCCAATTCCAAGCGTTCATGATTCTTTCAAAGGTTATCACTTCCAAATAAATGTTGCGTGATTTAAATTGATACGAAGCACTTCTTTGTTGGATTTTCGAAAATAAACAAGCAATAAAATATTGTGGTGGATAAAACAATTCCAGAAACTTTTATAAATTTCCTGGTATTTTGCGATTTTCCCGACTCTGTACCAATCCTCTTTATAAAGAACTTATTTCTTCAAATTATCAAACAGAGCCTAAATCTAAAAATATTTTCCGACCTGGCAACACTGAGCACAACTCAAAATATAATTGAATCCAATTATTTGTTAGTCTATCTTTATGTTGATCTATTTCAATGCGGAGGGTTCAAAAAATGAATCTAAATTGGAACGAATCGTTGACTCTGAATTGGTGAGAAAATGAAAAAAATTTAGCTGATGAGAATTTCAATTCAATACAGCTGACAGCTTACTCGATGAATTCTTGGAAACGAAATCTAGCCTAGGTGTCGCTTGTATGAGAACTTAGTGGCTGAGCGAGTCACAAAGTAAAAAATAATAAGAAAGATAATGAGTTCTCAGGAATTACTTGTACGAGTCGCAGAAAACCACCCTCGTCACCGCTTTATTATTTTCTGAGTGCAACCATGAAGCGAATAGATAAAAATCCTTTTGAAAAATGTACATCCCGTTAAGGTGAAAACGTAATTTCGGCAGACTATGTTTTTAGGATTTTATTTTTAAGGTCGCTTTCATAAATGCATTCAGATATCGCCAGCGCCGCGCTGCAGTAGACCGCTTGACCAACGAAAGTTTTAGAAGCAGCTTTGAAATTAAAGAAATTTAAAAAATACAAGACACTGAATATTCACACGAAAATTGTAAAAAAAAAACTTTCAAAATTGTATACACGTTAACTAATTTAAAATCATTAAAAATGAATCAAACTCACATTTATATCTTCTCTATTGACAAAGAACTCAAAAAACGTAAAGCAGCCAAGGGGTCTCGCGCCACTAAATACAATGTGAAACGAATATTGTCATGGGATGTGTGAGGTGCTCTACAAAAAAAAACATATAAAGGCGTGTTCAAAATGAAATTAAAACTAGTCGCGCGCAGCTGATCCTATTACTTGTTTTTTATTCTAAAATTCCCAATTTTTCTTAAAATGTCTAGACTCTATAATAATCATTGAGTTCATACCGTTTTGAATATCAAGAAACAAAAACCCGATAAGTGAAAAAAGAGGAAATTTTAGATCATTAATTTTATTCACGCGACAAACTTTCTCGATAGCACTAAAAACAGGATTCTTTAGAATTTCATAGGATCAGCGAAATCAAGATTATCACACTCGTCGCAACGTCGAAAAATAAATGCCGATGTTGCAACAAGTCGCGCACTGCCACTGTGGCTTTCATGTTGTGTTGTGCAACTTGAAAGCCTCAATTTCTACAATCTTCAGCATCATTAGAAACGGAGAAAAATCTCTAAATCTCTGATCGTTTATGGAACACAGTATATGCAACAATCGTGGAAAATTCTCTGAGGATAAAGACGTTATTCTTCTGCAATTAGAAATGTCACAAACAGATTAAAATTGGCAGATGATGCATGGGTTCGTGTTGAATATCCGATGAACGCGCGCCGCGCATCTTAATCACATGGCGAACAAAGGCAGCTTTCTGCAAAACTGCTTCAACAAACATAATCTCCAAAAATTCCTTAGAACTACATTAACTGTGATATGCACGATATACATTTGTAACATGTCAAGAAAACGTCAGACCTTACTGCCGATTTTCAGTTTCTTTACAGTTCGAATCAATTTCGCTCAACGAAAATATCGCTAGAAAGACGAAAAATTGACAAAAGTACAAATGCATAATATGCGACGTTGTAATAGACATGGCAGTCCGATTGGCGCGCATATTTAAACTTACCTTGGCTTCATCAAGTCTTGCTAATGCTTTCAAAAGATTACCAAGATCACTTCGCACACAGTAGAGATCCTGAAATATAAAACAGATCAATTATTAGATAACTCACTAAGAAATAATGAAAATTGAAGAAAATAAATTCAAATTTAACTATGAAATTCTTGAAAATTAAAAAAAATCTAACAATCAAGTTTGGGTAACACACTTCTAAATGTCTCTATTCAAATTAAAACCCCCTGAATAAATTTGTGCAAATCTAGTAGTCGGTAGAATTTTAATGATTATTTTATTATTCTCATTAATTTCGCAATAATACGATGAGTGAAACTTTGGGAATAATTTTTTTTCCGAAAAGTAAGATACATTTCTTTTCTCAAATTATTTTTAAATCGTTTTTGTTTTAAATATTCTTGATTGCAGCCGAACAGAATAACTAACATAATTCGTAAAGATATTTAAACGCAGATTCAACTAATCCACATTTGGATGGTTTCACAAAAATAAAAAATTATTTCTTTTCTTCTAAATTTGGGAGTATTTGAAGATGCTAAATTGAAAAATTCTACATTTAATTAATTTAAAAAAACGTAAAGCTTCTTTGGAAAATTTCCATACTCCGCTCACATAGTTAAAACTTCAATAAATAATCAATTTTATTTGACAAATTTTAAAATTCAATTCTTCGAAATTCGATGCTTTCCAACACACTGTCAACCTGGTAGTCTATAATCTCACGGACATTTTAAGACCAAAAACAAAAAATTCATCCGGACCTTTTTCAAACAACTCGATTTTTATGTTTAATACAAAAAAAAATTAGAAGAAATCTAAAAACATCACAATTTTCACTTGAAACTTTTTAAAATTGAAAATTACACATTTTAGAACACAAAAAATTTGATACAAGGTAAGTTCATGAAATTATTTATCAGATAAAGTTTACCAATATTTTAAACTGATAATTAAATTAAATTTTATTATCAGCTGAGATGTTTATCTATTATTGTCGCTTTCAATATAATTTTTCTATTGACATTTTGAATTATTTTTAGTTTAAAACAGTATTTTTTCTAGTATAATAGACAACGAAATATAAGTGACTCTCCAAGAGTTCCCGAAAATTGTGAGTTAATAGATTTACCTTTCTTTGAATTATTAATCAGAGTGTCTACCAGAAGGATGATTTTAAATTCCCAGTCAATTTTTTCTTTTTTATGCTTGATTTTTAAATGTACGTATAACTCGAAATTTGAACTCTTTTGATAAATTCCCTAAACCAACTAAAAAATATCATTCTGTTTAAAAATTCCCCATTCAAAGTCAAAAGTATAATAATTATGTTAGAAAATTCCCTTTTCAAATTCAGCATTACAGATATCTCTTCCAAAACTCCCTGTTCCAAATCATAATTAGTTTTTATATTTTTATTTCAAGACGTAAACCTTTCTCTCGTTGTTTTCAAATATATGTTTACAATTTCGAATGAATACTAATGCGTTTGAGTGTGTACCGGATTTCAAGATTTCAGACTTCAAAAATTTCAAAAGATAAACCTAAAATTAAAAACAGCCTCACTTATATTATCGACAAGTAAGTTTTTCATTGTTAATTTGGAGATTGAAGAAACTAAAGTAATAAAATATCAAAACACTTTTAATATTCATTTTAGTACAATTAAGCGTATTTCTCAAATTTGTATCTTATGTAGCAACCCTCTGATTGGGTTCTTTGCTGTCAATATCAACGAAACTTACCGGGTTGTATTGTAAAGCCGTGACGTAGGCTTGAACGGCTTGTTCCATATCACCAGCAGCAACGAGGGCTGCTGCCAGGTTGATATACCCATCGATGAAGTCAGGTTTCAATCTTACAGCGTGACGGTAATTTTCTAAAGCCTCTTGAAGCTGACCGCGTTCCTTATATACATTACCCAGGTTACTGTAGGCTTCCGCCAAAAGAGGGTTTTGTTTGATAGCCAAGCTACTGTAGTGCGCTGACCTAGAAGAAATAAAAAGATATTTCCACATTACAGAATTTGTAAACGAAGGCAGGGTTTCCTATGTGTAATTTGATGTATTTTGATATCTTATTATATTTAAACAAAATAATATTCTTCTAATTTAGACAGAAAGTTCTGAATTTCATTCTGAAATATTGTTTACACATAATATGGAAAATATAATACAATTTCGGTATCTTAATTATTTTTGGTATTCAAATTGGTAAATTATTCTTAGATATAGTTTTTTATATCTTTTTTATAATCGATTAATCAATGATTAATTATTGAAGAGTAATTACAAAAAACAATATTTAATCTTTTATTATGGCAGTTTAATTATAATTACATCAGTTTATAACATGTTGTGTTTCATCTTTAAAAGTTTTAAATTATTTTTGAATCTTTTGAAAACTAAATATCTCTTAATCATACTCAATTTTTATCTAAAATGTTGTTATCTCCAAAATTGAATAATTTTGCTTCAAAATATCTTATATTCTATTTAGAAATATTAGGAAATTTTCCCATGAATCTTAAAAAAAAAGTATTCTCATGAAACCTTTCAAAATTCTTAAAAAACACCTTCTAAAGTTTGTTTCGAAATCTTCAAAGAACCACATTCTATTTAAAAATTTTTGAAACATTTTCAAATTAATTATTTTTAATATTGTCAAATCTTCTAAACCTTTTAAACATCTTCTAAAATTGTTCGTATTTTTTTTAATCCACATAATTACACAAATTTCTTTAAAGTCTTACGGATTATTTTTTGAAAATTAAATTCTTTAGACATTTTTTAAAATATTCTCTTAGTATTAATTTTTCAAAAAAGAAAGATTTTTAAAGTTCTCAGAAATCTTAAGGAAATTTTTGTATTCTCTTGAAACCTTTGAAAATTCTTAAGCAGCCTATAAACTTTTTGTTTGAAATCTTCAGAAATCTACATTTTGTTTTAGATTTTTTTTTAATCTTTCCAAGTTTGCAAATATTTTTTTATCTTTTTATAACTTCTAAATATCTCTTAAACTTACTCAAATTTTGTAATCTTGCAACATTGTAAATTTTTGCTTCAAATCTTCTATAATTTTCTCTCAGAATTCATTTTTTAAATAAAAAATTATTTAGAATTTTACCAGGAATCTTAAGAAATTGTCCTTGATTCTCTTGAAACCTTTGAAAATTCTTAAAAAGCTTCTTTTTTGCAAATTTAAAAAATCTACATTTTGTTTAAAATGTTTTAAAATCTTCTCAAGATTTAAATTATTGTTGAATCTTTTCAAAACTTCTAAATTATCTTTTGAAATAATTCAGTTTCCCTACAATTTCTTTAAATCTTGCAAAATTAAAAAAATGGTCTTAAAATCTTCTAGATTCTTTTCCGACATATTTTCAAATTTTCAAAACTTAAAAATTATTATTTTTAAATAAAACCTAAATCATTAAAAAATTGTTTTAAGGTTTTGTGCAAACTTTAATGTTTCTCGTCTTTTTAAATGTTTGAAAAACTTTGCATATTATAGTGTGCTGGCAACAATGGACGCGTGATATTCTGATTACAACTTTTTAAGAGGATAAACATTCAAATTTATTTGTCTTTAATTTAATTTTGTTATTCATTCCTGGCTATTTCTCGATTAAGAGACACCCTGCGAAGGGAAGAGATTTAAGATTGAAAAAATGCAGATAATGAAGATATTTACTTTTCTAGTCTGCGACACTGGAAATGGATGGACGAAAGTAGTAAGAGAACTCCAGTGTTGTTTGTCTCTTGTCTCCAAAGCTGCATACAATGCCTCTCCGCATTTTCGTAGTCGCCTGCTTGGTACTCTCTGTGTGCCAACTCAAGCAAGCCTGAAATAAAATAAGAAAAAGAGTTAGGATATTTACTTCATCAGGAAATAGACAGAAATATTCAGTTTAATCTAATTCACAATGATTTTGAATCTACAAAGTAGCCTTCTGAAGGTTTAAAGATTATTCAAATTGAACATTTTTAGATTTAGGAACATTAAATGAGACATATTCAAAGCGAAATACCTATTTTAAGTTCTAAAGTCTCACAATATGAATTTTTCCAACTGAAAAATGTTAATTATTTTAAAAATTCTAAAGTTAAAATTCAAAACTTAAAAACTGAATTTTCGTATCGGAATCACAAGTATTGAAAAACTTAATATTAAGTACATTAAAAATGATTGGACAGGTTTTTGTAAGCACAGGCACTCTTTTTAAGCTTTAGTCTCCCGGCTTTCTCCCGGTAAATATTGGTGATTTCTCTCGGTTTATAAAAATATATACTCTCTTTGCGAAACCCACACTTTTTTTAGATATGATCAATTACGGAAGTCGATAAGCATCAGCAAAGCTTTTTGCAAGAAATCTATTGAATTTGAATCATATAATAAGTAAGATAAGGAAATGTGTGTGTCTAATAAAGGAAAATACAGAGATGCGTTTTATTACACACTAGCAGTAAATACACGCACGCAAACCGCGCGTGTTCATTTCTGGATTTTTGTTTCCTGACATGAAAAATATAAACAGTTTAAAAATTCATTATTAAACCAATTTTTAAATATTATGTTTTAAACCATTTTGAAAAAAAAAAATTATTTTGAATTGAAAGCATCTGAAATTAAAAATATATATACATATATGTTTTTTAACGCTTTCAGCCAAATTAATTAGAAAAAGGAGTTTAATATTGTATAATTGCTAAGCCGAAGTGCTAAAAATTAAACAATTTAAATGATTTCAGATTAAAATTTCGAAAATAGGACAATGTCAAAACGTTAGTAATTGTATATTTTAAGATTCGAATTTTGGCAATTACATCATTTAAGATTCAAAGGAATTGAAATTGTATTATTTATAATTGAAAGCGTTTAAAATTAAATAATTAAAAATTTAAAACTTTTGAATTTGAATCATTTTAAATTCAAAGCAATTAAAATTTGACAATTTGAAATTTCAAACTAAATTGAACCTTTCAAAGTCAAAGCTTCTGAAATTCTAGAATTTTACATTGTTATTACATAACAAAATCAGAATTTAACATCAAAACTGACAAGATAAATTTTACTAAAATCAAAAAATAAATTGAATTATTTCAGAAGAACTTTAAAAATAAATATTAATTTTAAATGGGAAACACTCTTTTATACTCAAA
>CAKNWT010223316.1:817-15169 GCA_932066315.1 Andricus coriarius
AAGACCAGAAAGATAGAAAGTTGAATCCTATAAGAGGCTATTGATCTATCTTTTGATGAACTTTCTCACAAATAGGTCAATGTATAACACTAGAGCACCACATTGTTTTAAACTCTACTTAAGCCACTATAAAACTCGTATTTCCATCGAAAGCTGTAACTAACTGTTAGCAAACTGGAAGTTATTGAAACAATTTTACAACTGCTTCTACAATTTTCATGCAGGTGTTGAAATAGTTACAGAGTTGCAGCACTATTTGAGTATCCATTATGGTCCTTTTTTACTCGTATTGCATATCAAAACGAGTTTGTTAACGAGTTTCTGCTTCTATACTACCCTCAATAATTTCTTGATGAAATCCTGATAAAAGGTGACTTTAACTTCCAACTAGCGAATTATTTTCGGTGTTAGCAAGAGGCAATTTTGAAGAATAAAGAACGCAGTTTAAACGAAACACTAAATAATGATCCTTAAACAGGTACTCAAAAGAAATTTAAAATGTATAAAAAGTAAAGGCTGAGATTTTGAACGTGCAAATATGCAAGCTGAGAGAAGGCGAATATATGCAACATAATACGAGTGTCTGTGTAGGAAGGATAAAGTCAGAGATATGGGGAAGCTCGAGGTCGACGACGTGTTATCGGTATCAAGTATTCCAACACAGGAATTATATCTGCTATCGTTATCTGGGCGTCCTGTTTCCTGAATGCGAGGAAGGAAAAGGACATACTTTCGTCGGAATTTGGTTGATGAGATTGCGTTGCTCGACATCATAATTTCAGAAAAACAAGTTCAATCACAGGGAGAAAAATGGAAGGTCAGCCTCGGAAGGAAGGTGACTCTCTGTGATAATTATAAGCAGAATATAACATGAGAGTCTCTCTATGTCGAAAAAATTATAGAAGGGTCGTCTGACCATCTATAGAAGGTCAACTCTAAGTGCAAACTATTCTTCACGCTGATGAAAGAAGCGTGAATTCTTCTTCTCTTTCTTCTTTTTCTGCCAAAATTAATCTAACCTATTTCTGTAAAGATGTTTGCGTAATGAGCCTATCCCGTGAATCAAGTTATCCTCCCCTTGTCCTGGACATATATAGGAGGTGGCGTATTCGGAATTCAGAGTTTATTCCCCCATGGTCGGGAACTGGGCTCGGCGGCCATGCTGACGAGTAGGTGGTTAAAGGAAGATGGTGGAAGAGGAGGGATAGACGGGAGAGAGAAATAAGCATGGGAGCTCCCAGCAATTATTACGCTGAAGTGAGCCAAGTCGAGGGTGGGTAAAAGCCAGGAAGGAAGCAAGGCTGTCTCCTCTTATAGAAATCCTCTTCGCTATGTAAACTGATGTATACTATCCACGTCCTCTGATGCGTAATTTACAATCTTACCCATGTTGACACGACTCTTCCCGGCCTGTCTGGCCGTATTACGTGACTTCAATCCATTTCCCTTCTCTACTCATATCTTCATATTATCCAAGTTCTCATCCCTTCACGATCTTATCTGAATAAAAATTTGCCCTAAATCTGTATTCTTATTCCGGTGGCTTCAAGCTGGAAATATTGCAACTGCTTCTTTATTTGGAAAAATGAATGTGCCCTGGTGACTCCTCTGAACTGAAAATGTGTATAAGCTTGCTGCATTTATATTACGAGTGCCATAAGGAAAGACAGATTGGGGACACTTTTTCGCGTTACTATGTGGCATGGACATTAGACACATTGTCCTCACTTTATCTCTGTTGAAAATCAACGTTTGCTTGATTCTGTCGCCTGGTTCTATGCCAGGTCTGACCCAAAACAACTAGTATTATCGTATATTTTTAAAGCATTAGCCTCATCTCAGTTCAGGGCATCAACCTCCTCTATATACTTCTCAGAAAGCGATCCATTACGTGTACTGTAACATCTCTTTTTTACTGCCTAGCTTTAGGAAAACGTTCTCGTAACGGATTGCTAATCTTTCTGTATTATATATGTTATGTATGTGCTTGTATGGATACGGAATCGTTAATTAAAGATTGTTTTCTTTTCTGTTTCAGGTAAGTCCGTTTCGTGCGCATTTGTATTCAAAGGTTTTGCGTGAGTACAAGTATCATTACTGCATGCCTTTCTCCTTCGTTCAACGATTTCATTTTGCATCACGGCAAAAACTAGTCATGATAAGTGGATGACTGTGCAATAAAGCACTAACTCACACGAACGTCTATGAAGAATCGTTCTTGACGTTCCAAGTCTGTCTTTCCATACCAGATTAATAATTTTGTTCAGACAGTGACATATTAGTCCAAAGTCAAAATCGACTTGTAACGACTTAGGGCCCTAACCTAGCCTAAGAGCATTAAAACACCAAGCCTCTTTTCACGTATAGATCAGGTTAGATGAGAGTGAAGATCACGTAGAGGTCAGGCATGGCGCGTCCGCTTTCATCGTTTCCTTAACCTTATTTTTCTCTTTTTTCTTGTATCTCTTTCTCTCTTGATTTTTCTCTTTTTTCATGCGTATGTTACACATACAGAGGGAGTGCATAATACATAACCGAACGTTGGCAGGTAAATAGGAGTTGTTGTACCTGTCGAACCGGTTTTTCTGCCTTACCCCGCTGTTCGACCGGTTCGCCGTCCGGTTTCTGGTCTCCACCCCCTCCTCCTCTTCAGCCAGTTCCACACCTCAGCCCACGACTCTCTCATACCCGTCTAACCGGCTGGGCTGCAAGACTTGTGTTTCTTGTCCTGAGCAGCTTGCCTGCAGCAGGCGACCCCCTTTTCCGTTTACGAGTGTGCACACGAACATCTGCAGACCACGTCTGGGTTTGGTTTGGGTGAACCTGCACGTACAGACACGCATGTTTCCTCTCCTTTGTGCACCGGCTCTCCTTATTTGGCCCTCCCTCTTCTCATCACCCCTCCGATCGTTGATCCACCTTCTTCTTCCTCTCTCTTTCACGCGAGACTCACAGTCTTTCCCGTCTCCCTCTCTTTTGACTCCTGCAAACGTTGCGCTCTTGAATTTCTAGGGACTACCGCTTATTGCCGACGGGAAAGAAAAGCAAAACAAAAACAAGAACCCCGCCGAATAACGAGGCGCGGAACACACCAAGATCTTTCGTTACTATTCAATGAGGACCGGTTTTTTTTTTAAACCTTTAAGAGTTTAAGGGGCGAGCATTTGTTCACCGACTTGGCCGTTCGCCAGTTAAAATCGAATCGCGCCTATTGTTGGGCTTGAACCAAAGACATTTTGGTGCAGTCTTTTTCAGAGTTGCAATTTGCAAGTTTTGTCACGTTGCGAATAAAGAGGGGTGTCTAAATCTAGCTGTAGCTAGATTCTATTTTAGTTTGTCATTCTTCTTCTCACATTGCATTGTATGTTTGAACCTACACATTGCAATTGGCAGCTTTAGAGTTAAGTCACTTAAGACTATTAGAGCATGGACTGTATGAATATTTTAGAAACCAGGTTGATCAATCTTTTCAGCCATGCAGCCTTCCAAACGAGACTTTCGAGGCTGTGACCTCCCTTGACCTTGAGAGATTCTTGACAAACCAGCGGCGCGACGGCTGTTAATTGAGAGTTTATTGCTTCTTAATGATGCCAACCTCGCCCTGATACACTTCCATTCCAAAAACAAATGAACTCACTACCTCTTGTTAGTTAGTTGGATGTTAACAGGAGGCGAATCGAGGGGGAGGGGAGATATTTACGACTTTGAACCTCAGACAACCGCGTCACTGAAACTTTTTTTGCTTCGTTTTCCTTAATTGTACATGCACACCAACCAGAGCAGCAAATTATTATGTACACGAGACATACTGATATATGTTATTTATTTTTAATACTTTTTTATTAAGACCGATTCAGGACATGTTTCTAGCAGCAATTTTTTTTTCGAGTATCGCTTGAATCAGTGTCAAGAGTACGTATAAAGGCCTTGCGACTGAAAAGAATCATGCGCCAGATTTTCAATTGTCCTCCAAGTAAATGGGCTCTTCTTGCTCCCCCAGGGCAAGTGCAAATCTAGTTTAGCACGCTGCAGTTAAATTTATTCGTCAACCCCAATTCAGGGGCTCTGAGGTCCCCTATTGTAATCTGCAATACAGGATCTTACTTTTGATTCAAAGAAAAAATACTGAATGATCTGACATTCTAATAACCTTTTTTTATCTGCATAAAAAAAGTTTGAGGGCAGAGGCATTCCCCTGACTTCGAATACCAACCATTTTTTGCAGCATCATTATTTTTTTTGGGATGAGGGGTGACAGAAGACAAGGGGTGCCAGAGGACAAGGGACAAGTTTGAATTTCCAAAGCTTCATTGGGTAAATACTTCCTGCATAATAGTGTAACCACTACTGAGATCTTACTTAGCAGTTAGCCAGCCGTCTTTAAATCTTAAATTCTTAAATCTTCGTTGCAATGAGTTGTGGTCATTCCGAACAACTGTGGGCATTAAGAGCATGTTGCATTGGTATTATCGTGCAAATGGGTCAGCTGCAGATCTTATGTAAATTTAACTGCCGCAGCGACTGGGCTAAGTTGCGTTGTCGTACATGCTAGACGAGTCGAACAACCCTGCCTTGGCCGAGTTGAAAACGTTATAGCCGTGGAGAGCAGGAAAGGAGAACGATTTCAAAATGGCCGCACTCCTTCGTCTTACGATCACAGACTGTAAAGTGTAAGCTGTAAGGTGACCATTTCCGGAAATCTGTTATCTGACCGCCAGGTGAAAATCGTATTATTACGCTCAAACAGATTTATGATAAAAAACTTTTTTTACGTTTGATGCAATTCTCCATTCCTTTCTTCCCTGAGAATATATATAATCCGAATATAATCCGAACTCCGTTTTTCGGAAATTACTTATCTCGTTTCATGGACACATGCAGGTCATCCTTTATTGACCAGTGTAATAAATAATAATAAACTGTACTCTTTCTGAACAGAAACATAAATTTAAGTGCGAATTTTAAAAATAGATTATTTATATACCGCAGTATATTGTGCAAAGGAAAAAATCGAAATATGGGACTTTCCATCGAGGCACCTGTCTTTTATATAAGTCTTTAAGGTTGGGTCATCAAGCCACTTCCGATTTGAATTATAAAGAACCCATCGAAAAAATCCCCTTCAGTCGACTTTACACCAATACGCAGGTATTCACCTGCTAAGAGTCGAGGCTTTAAGAATGAAAAATGAAAAGGTAGCTTTATAGTTTATACACCAACAGCATTGACAAAACAGTACAATTTGTATGAAAATATATTGTGCAATAATGGCATACATTCCAGAATGATAAATGCAATATGTGAAGTGATGAGAACGTAACTGGAGAGAGAAAAAATACGTGAGATTTATTGCATTTGTATAAGTAGTGCTTTAATAGGCTGTATTTCATCTCCTGTCAATTAAGCGACATATCACGCTGCAGGACAAATATATGGCTGAAGTAATGAATCCGCAGAATTGTCGAGTTACTCATAAATTTATTTTTGTAAAGCACTCTTATTCCCTTGTGATTCCTAAACCCCAAACGTGCTGTGCTGACTTTTTACGATTGACAAAAGGTTAAATTACTCATTCAGATAAAATTCTAGAGGGAATAAAAGTGAAAATAAAAATGTATATTAAATTCCAGGCTAATGTTTTGCAATATAGAATTTATAATTATGTCTCCGATAACCAAACAAGATTCAGAGACCACGTTTCTCCAAGGACAGTTTTGCGAAGCACTCGACCTGCACGGCTGCGGTCAAAATGAAGTACAGTAAGGTCTTGAATGGCAAAAAAAGTTATGGTTCGTCATGGTACACGAACGGGGCAAGTGTTGTCATTCTAGCGTGACTTTGGAAGGAACTCTGGTTCTTCGCAAAGCGGCGTGATGAAGCGCAAAGAGACTGCAATTGCCAATCCGCAATGCCGCTCTCTGTCCATGTCCAGAGGCCAAGTTAAAGCTGACGGTAGTCTAAGACCTAAATTATATTTATTTGTTTTTCCTTAGTAGTCGTGGAAAATCAGCTTCCGATGTAAATGAACGTTCCAGTCGTTCTCGCCCTCAATTCTGTCGAAAACGCGTGAATCTGGCACATCGAAGAGGTCGGGTGCAGCGCTGAAGGTTGCTCGAGCATAATCAACCTTAAAAAGCGCCGTAGCAAAAGGTCGCGCGTCGAATAATAAAAATTCCTTCCACGACAAGATCACGGCATGCATATTCAAGTTTATTACTTTGAGATCCTCGCATTCTTCCCCTCGCTCTGTTTCTCAACAGACTCTCGCTTTTTCTACGCAGGATGGAAGCATTCTCCCGAGAAACCTTGGAGATTTCAAGATCGGATTCTTTTCCTGCGATAGGAGTTGACCGAATTATGAGGAAAGATGGTTTTATTAAATTTGCCATAATGGTATTTCCTTATAAATTGTTTGCATTCCAAAAATATCTTCAGGTGGAGAGAATAATTTAAAAATTACATTATATAAAGATTTCATTGTTTGAGAGTTCCAGTCTCGTGGTATGAACTAATCTGTTTCAATAAACTGAGGTCAATGTTCTCTATAAATTTACATTACTAATATAGAGCAAGAACTGGAACTTGGAATTCAGATAAATTCTGATCGGTCCTTTCTGTACTCAGAATTCTCTTATGCACTTTAATATTCTCCGAGCGTATGCGATCGATCGCTGCAGACGCTCCGACCTCGACAAACTTTGGGCTATTCTTCCTTCTCTTTCCTCTCTGTTATCTCCGCGTGTTTTCTCAAGATTTATAGACCAACCAACGTGACCCAATTTCCTTTTCAAACCTGTATGAAGGATATTTCACCCAAAAGCGATCAGAAAAGTCAACGTCACTTCCAATCTTTCCCCTTGCTTAATCCCTCTTAATAATTGGTTTTTTCATCCGATTAATTTTCATAGGTCGACAATGGGTTTTACTACAATTCTTTCTATAGTCCAATTTCGACACTTTATCACCTTTCAACGCAGACTTAATCCCATTTATTCACTGAATTTTCAAGGGCACGATTTCATCTCTATTTCAAAACGAGCAAGTTTTTAAGTCTAATCTATAATAGTATAATACGTTGGCCGAGTTTCAAACCAAAGAGCCTAAAGTACAATAGAGCTGAACGTGACATACAAAAGGCATAAATGACAACATGAGAAAGAAGTAGCGGTAGCGCTGAGTCACTAACTAAAGCATTTACGGACACAGCAAGGGAAAATGGTGATTTGTGTTAGAGGGGGCAAGGGGAAAGGAGGAGATTTAAGAGAAAGAGTTACAGACGAAGACTAGAGGCAATAAACCTTGTTACTTTCCTGCAGAAACCAGCTTCAGAGTTGCTTGCGCAACTACTACTCCGCCTCTACCAGTCTACCTGGACCCTCTATCTTAAGTGTTTTGTAACGTGTAACAGAGCAGGAATGATCGCTTCCAAGGAAGAAGCTTCGCAAAAAAACGTGCTGCTTAGGCTTAGGCTTTAGTCAAGTACCTATTCCCTCCCATGATCTGGAGTTGACCGAGAAATAGGCTGTTTGTAAAACTATCCTCCGTTACGAAGGAAATTTACGTCGAGAACACAGAGATGGTCATGCTATTTATGCTTTAGTATTCTCTCAAGCTGGAAGAATGATTTATGATTATTTGTGTCTTCGAAGAAGATCAATGGCCACTGATACTTTTGTTACCAGAACAGAAGTGCACTTGGGCGTTTGTAGTGTATTCAATTCATTTTTGGATACTCGCACAGTCACGATGCATATGTGTATGATTTGTAGACACTGGCATCGTTTTTGTACCTCCCATTCAATGCAATGGAATCATTGAATTTCAGTTACTTTCGGATGTCTACCATATGCTCATAAAAAAGAGTTATTAACCGTGGTTTAGTTTTACGAACCTTTCGACTTTCTTTAGCCTCCCTTTTTTCCTTGGATGATCCTGAGAGGAAAAAGGAAGATCAGCTGACCAGGCGTCAAGTTTCATGAAGGTACTGGTTTTGGGTTTACGTTTGACAATTTACAACATATGGTTCGAGAGAGCAGGTAAGGCAACTATACTGCTGGGAAGAACGTGTCGCTATGTTGAGGGAAATCAGTTGTAAAGTAATATAAGGGACAGGAGAGAAAGATCAAAGTAAGGGTCGAGGACACGTGAATCTGTCCACCCTCGTCTCTGGAATGTGTCGCGTCATCGTGTCAATCCTGAGGGTCAGAAAACCCCACCCTTGGAGTTTCGAGGGTGGAATACCCCCTTTGGCTTTGACTCGTGAAACTCAACCTAACGTCCTAACCTTCCCTCGGTCATTGTATACTCAGCTTCAACTCAGCTGGCACAGCTGGCCTTACTCTTCGCACACAATATTATCATACTACCGACACCGTAACTCCCCCTTCACCCTTCCCTCCGGTGTTTTAGGGTTGAAATTATCAAGGTAGAATCATAAAATCCAGTCATTGAAATCGTCAATGATTGTCGCATTGTAACGAAAACAATTTTAAGATGATTATCAGAACCACTTTTATTGTTTGATTAATTAGGTTGTGCTCTGTCAATCAGAATTTATTACCGAACTGATTTTTATTTTTGGCGAAACATGATTTATAAGCAAATGTCATCCCAAGTCTCAGCTCTCTTTCTATCAACAAAGTTTCATGTTTATCTATCAGCATTATTTCCGCTATTTTTAACGACTTATCAATGAACGTTAGAAATGTGGTTACGCTTATCAGCTCTACACTTTGGAATGCCTCCCACCGCTCCAATGGCCCTGATTAGTGATTACAGATACGGCATAAGGTGATATTTAAACATTTTTATCATGTGATGTCAGTGAACAATTTTACAATCGAAAGCAACTCAACTACGTTGTACTGCTGATTTCCTCTAACATTGTATAAAACCCTCAGAACCGGTTCTGTTTTTGACCTGTTTCTATGCACCATTAATCAGTTGCGGTTTAATATGTTCTGCTGAAGGCAACTGTAATTAATGTCTGTATCGAGGAGGATGAGGATTCTTAATCCAACTGAAATTCTCTAATAGTTTTCTTCATTTATAGACTATACGTCATTTCTGTTTTTGTTCAACTAATGGTATATCTATATGAATAAAAATAGTAAGAAAGCATTCAAGAGATTTTATTCTTTACGTTTACGATGACCTGAATAAATTCAGGTAGTCGAAAAAAAGAAAGTAAGAAAGAAAATATATTTGCTCAGGTTTTTATTATTTCTATGGATGAAATTATTTTTGAAAGACTTTTTTTTTGTGATACATTAAAACGATTTTTGATTAATAATTCATGCGTCATCTCGCAGATGAATATTAACGACTACTGTCGTGAGGCAATCATCATCTTTAGCTTACACGACGGTCTTTCAGAAAACAGTCTGTCGATAGACGAGCAGGATTTAGGCCAAAGGTCAAACTCACTTCTTGCAAAGATAACGCGACAATAATCGCCTCGGCTCGTTTGTCTTCTGAAAGTGTCGATTTACTTGAGAAAATTTCATCTCTTTAGTCACCATACCAATAAATATTATCAGCCTTTCCTAACATTTATTACTTGCAATTTATTATTTATCAATAAAAATGACTATCGACTCGTCACAAGTAAAACTCTCCCTTGACGAGCCTGTTATTCAAATTAGATATATAATAATTTCTAAATAACCAAATCTTTAAATTTATTGCATACAATATCGAAATTTATGCAATATAAAATGGTTTTCTTCAATTGAGCGATGACGGCGATTAAAAGGATTGATTTCAGACGCGTATGAGTATTGATCGATTCGTGTGTGCATTCCTTTTATCGTGAGCTTACACGAATGCCATTAGAGGCTTTCTGTATCTATATAGACTCTCCAGATATAATCATAACATAACTATATGCCAGGGAGTGTTACGTAGTAGCAACTGATCAGGATGACTAATTGCTCTGTTTTTGTGTTGTGCATGAACTGTGCTCGAGGCAAGTTTTTTCCCGGTGTGATTTAGAAAACACGTCGTAAAGTACAAGGAATTGTAATTCCTTTTGAGAACTTGCAATTAATTCTTTCATTTTACTCGAGTTTCCTTCTAAGGACACGCACTCATGTCAGTCCAGAAGGTATATAGTGTAATAAGCGAGATACGAATATACGACTCGTCTTACGGGACTTTGGCTCATATTATTTTAGCTCATTGTCGACAGAGAGATAGAGACAAAAGCATTTAATAAAATTTTTAAATTAAGGATTACTTAATCATTTGTAAAATTCCGAATTAATATAAAATTTTAGGAGTTAACCACTGCTGACATCAGCAGATGTTACTTGTGTACACCTGTTTCTGAATTCCCTGGAGCTCAGTAATAGTTAACTCCTCGTTAAAATGTTTGATGTAAATGAATTCAAGTGAATTCGGAAAAATTCAAGTACTTTCGAATATTTTCTTTAAAGTCCAAAGTGCTGAATTTTCAGTAAATATGGAGTTTTCGCTTTTCCTCGGAATGTTGCCAAGTAAAAAGTTTCTGGTTTATTATGTTACGCGGAGTTAACCTTCAGGCGTAGTAAAAATTATGTCTCGTTTATTCAACGAGTTAAAATGAATATATGAATATGCCTTCTGTTTACCGAGTCACTGACAACCAGAGATACCGTTCAGTCATTACTTACACATGAAAGAGTATTTTCCAACTTACTTATCAGAGACGGTGTTTAATTATACCGAGTCAAAATGTAATTCATACTGGCGTGAATGTATAGCAGTTGGATATTATTACCGGTAAACGTTTCCATTACCGGTATTCATGTTTATTGCCGGCAGTATATCTGAAAGGATTATCTATATATCGCAGTCACTTTAGTACACCTTGAAAACACAGTCTTCCTCCTAAGGAATTTAGAACCTGGAATAACTACTTCTTTCTAAATTATAACGTATTAGCAACTTAGATGACCCCTACGGCCTACATATTTCAAATTGTATTTTTTACGCGTTATGCCTCTAATTTCTTTTCAGGTTTTCAGTTACTTAAGCTGGCATTTGAGTAACTGAATTGCTTCTTTCAGCACACTCTAAATCTAGAGTCTAAAAGTCTAAAAGTCTAGGATTCTAGATTCTAGAAGTCTGAAAGGTGAAAACCTTACCTCCCGTGGCTCATAAGTTTCTTGTTCAATAAAACCTGGAATGACCGCAGGTTTACAGTCCTGCTCACCAACCGGAACCAACGGATTTTTTGTGCCTTCGATTCCAGATTTTATATCTATGTCGAGGTTTAAAGTGCCAATGGCCATGAAGAAAACGGACATTAAAGAAGAATCTTATTTCTTTATTCGGAAGATGCCGATACCGCCTTCAATACTACGCCTTGCCCTCTTGTGTCCAAGTGGTTGACAAGAAATACATTTTTCACGCCTGAAAACCTAATTCATGTAAAATAGTTTAAAGATTTTTTTATTCGTGAATTATCTAAGTTAGCATCCGCAAGGTGCTATTGAAAGCAAACGAGTCTTTGAGTGGTAATTAATGTTAATTAATGTTAATGAGAGGTCGTTGGGTATCTAGTAATGTAACTTGATAGCTTGATAGCTTGATAGCTAGGAGTGAGGTGTTACTATGGAGAGGATGACGTATCACAATTTCCCGAGTGCATGATAATAATTTAATTTAGTTTTTCAAGATGCAGTCTCGCTAAGAGAAACTATAAATATCGTAGAAAAAAATTATAATATTTAGCCAAACAGTAGTTAAGATTATGACAGTGATTCAGAAGAAAATTAATCCAGTACATAAAAATTAAATATTGTACTGTAGAAAATTACATAACCAATTAACACTGTTTCTCAGAAACAAATATGGACGCTCTGTTACGTAATAAATCAATTTTATAAACACAATAAACTCCTGTAAGTGAGCGCAGGAAGCAGTAAATTAAATTGACGAAAGAGAAAGAGCATGCACGAGAGAAAGGTTGAGTGAGAGGGTACCGGGCCGGGGGGCTGAGTAATGAACTATTAATTGAGAGAGACAGAGAGAAAATAACAGTGCTCAAGGTTCACTGAGTCGCTGAGATATTGATCGAATGCCGAGTGGAGATGCTTCTCAATAATTATTAATTAAGACCGATCGGTCCAATGTCTGTTTTGTGCCGATTAAGATCGAATTTGTGTACCATTTGTGAACCATTTGTCAACTTTAGTCTAGTCTACATCCATCCTCCTTACCGTTTTGCGTCAAGACTGGTTTTCTCTTTTGGAATTGATAATTCTACGCATCACTGGGTGTGATAAACCAGCATCTACAGAATTTCTTCAATGGCGTGGCGCGACCAGTTATAAAATCGAGCTAACAAAAACACTCCACGATATAAATGAGTCGGTTATAAATACTGGTGTTGGTGCTTATGCGTGTCCAAACTCTCCCAGGCTCGTTTAAATCGTGATACTACTTGCTTGGGAGGATTAAAAAGAGTTACAGTCGAGAATTAAAAAAGAAGAAGTGAAAACTTGGGTGAGTCACTTTGTGACGAACAAAACCAGACAAGAATTAGGGTAGGGTCTTATAAATCTTAAATGGTTGGTTATGGTATGGTATAACTTGAAATATTGTTTCTCTGTTTACTCAAGATTTAGGAATTAGTCTTGCAACCTTGAAGAACGATACATAAATTAATGATTTTCAGTAAATAACATAATTCGTATACAGAAGGCATACGTTATTAGGTTTAAAACTTTAGAGCACTCGTTCTAGCATAATAAATTTTGTGTTTCAATTAGCGTTAGTGGAATAATGTTGTAATAAGATAGCAGACCTACTTCCTCATCAATGTAACATGTCCTGAAGTTAATTAGTCACAATGTCTCACTTTCGCGTTGCACTAGCAATTCCTCATCGACCATGAAATTCACGGTTTGTTTCTTTCAAATCCAGTCTCTGACGCCATAAAACGAGTTTATTCTCTTACAGACGTTTCTCATAAATGACGTTAATCGCTGAACACTGAGAATACAATCATTTGTTGTAAATACCCAAGTGCTAGATATAAATAATCTCTTCGCGCTGGCTGCTCAAGTAATATCGAAAATACAAGATAAACAGGTTTTATTAAGCTCATGCTTCATTTCGTAACTTTATTTTTGATAAAGGATTTAATATGAAAGGTGTTGTCTTAATAAATATTGATGGACAAATATGCATTGCACAAAGTAGATTCTTAACTGAAATTAACCGGTCTTATCATCGATCCTCATCGACTCCATTGCCCAATCATCTGTAATAGCATCAACACTCAACAGCTGTCAGAAACGTGACATCCCGACTTCCCCGCGTGTTCTTGATAATGCGTTGACCTTCTCCAGAAACACTCTTGCTGCCTTCGTTTTTGCTCGCTGGTTCGAGACGCCGACGACACTCATATTATATTTTTTCCCCTCGAAATGTCAGTCCTCATGTATCATACCCACTGACGTACGCACAATTCCAAACAAATTATATATAACTCAGGGAGCTAAAAAAACAGCACAACTTTGTGTTTCTTGAAATATAGAGTTGTCAGGTTTTCATTTGCGATCATTCCCAGAGTTGACTAATTCAAATACGTAAGATATGAGTCATTCTGATTCCGATTTCCGACATGAGACGAAAATTGTCGAATTATTTTATGCTCCGTTAGCTACGCCAATGGGCTCACGTACATGTGCCAATACCGTACGTAAATATACGCGCATATCTCACCAGGTACACGATTGCACGAAAGTATGCAAGTGAGAGTTCGTGTATGCCGGTGCGACGATCTTGTATGTGGAATACATTATCGACGAATAGTCGGACAAGGGAGAGCGAGAGAGCGTCCAGGGGGTAAAGGAGAGAGGATGGGGTAGAGTGGAGTAGAGGAGAGAAGACTAGAAGAGTAGAGTGGCTGAGTTGTAGAGGACGGTTCAGTCAGTGGTTACTCATGCACATTGCACATTGGCACTGTGCAGAGCCAGGCGGAGGCCTTTGACCTCCTCGCTCTCCTTCTCTTTTTCACCAGAGCTTCTCTTATCATCTCTGTCCCATCTACGCCTCTCTCGCTCTCCTTCTATTCCTTCCGTACCGATCTCCCTCTCACCCTTTTACCCCTTCCATAGTCCCTCGCCCCTTCCATCCTTTATCCCCACCCCGCTTCCAAGTTTGCTCCGCCGCGCCGACCTGCATTCATCCTACAATACAACCTCCACGACAATGATAAACGAAACCGTGCACTAAGTGCATTATAACCTCCCACGTTCCCGCCGCTAAAGGTCATGCAACGAGCTGCTTTTTTTCCCTCTCTTTTCCACCTCTTTCTCCGCGTTTCTCGTGAACCAGCGCGTTCCTATACAACGCAGATTA
>CAKNWT010223321.1:2087-12255 GCA_932066315.1 Andricus coriarius
CATGTATAGCACATAAAATGTAAAATCTAAGCGTTTTTAGTATTCAATAAACGATTTTTTCTGCCAAAAATGCCATCTTCAACCCAGATTTTCAAGGTCAAAATTATTTGTTTTGACTTTCTCTATAATTTTTCTATATTCGGAAAGGTTTTTTCTTTAATTGAAATAAAAAAAATATCCCTCTAGGTCTTTCCGATCCAAACCTCTACGATTTTGAGACAGAATTTCCAAAAAGGTCCACTGTGTGGCGTTTTGTGACTTTAAAGTATTTATAAATAGGAGTATTTGACAATTTTTACGGAAATCTTGGTTGCGCACTTTAAAAAAAAAAATGATTCAGAAATCATTCAAAAATCATCAGAAAATGCCGGTACTTCTGGTGTTAAATGAAGTGAGGGAAAAGAGTGAGTTGGAATGTTGGCGAGGCAAAAGCTTCACGGATGTGAGGTTTATTACGGTCCGTGGAACGGGCGGTGTAGCACCTATCCGAGCCAAAAGGAATTTTCCAATTTTCAAGGCAGATACAGAGTTGCACCCTTGAACCAAGGGAGCACGTCGTCGCCGGATGATGAATAGCCACACCAGTCTGCTGCCGGTTCTTGCAGACCGGTGAGACTGGAATAAAATAAAGTGGTCTCTGGTGGTCCAGAGTACAGATCGCCGGAAATAGTGGGATGGGATTCAATATTTGCTGCTAAAGTTTAAAGTCTCGTTATAATCCCACTTTTTCCTGATTATAGCCATGAGCGAATAAGCGGAATAAATCATTTAACTGAATTTTCATTAGCTTCGTATTGGCAAGATTTATCTGCTATTATTCAGCATTCCCGAATTAAAGTTTAAACGGATTAAAACGCATCAATTATGTGGGATAAAATCGTGAAAATCCTTATAATATGATTTGACATATTATCTAATTCCGAACAAATCTAGAAATAGCAAACCAAAATTTTGTAAGAAATAATTTTTTTTATATTAGTAACAATGTAATTTATAATTTAAAGTAATCAAAAGTGAAACTTCAAATTGAAGAATCTAATTAAGAACAATTGTTCTAAATTTAAACATTTCAAATGGAAAATTAAAAAATTACAAACACAAACGTTGAACAGAGTATAAAATCAAAGTTATCAAAATTGACAATCTTAAAATAAAAAGCAATTAAAATTGTACAATTCCAAAAAACAAGCTATCAAAATTAAACAATTTTTATTTCGAAGTCTTTAGGCACAACAAATAATTCAAATTGAAGATTTTAAAATCAAATTTATTTAAAATTGAAAAATTTTACCTTGAGGGCAATTAAAATTCGACAGATTAAAAATGGAGCACTGAAAATTGTGCTGCTATTAAAACGTTCAGTATTAAATTCTGCAAGATTGCGATCGAAATTCTCTCATTTATAGATATCTAAATATAAACTTGTTCAATTTTATAGGTTTTCACTTTAATTTGAAACTATTGAGGCTTTCGATCAGAAATTGTATCATTGTGAACAATTTAAATTTTATTCCAGATTTTAATGATCATATTAAACATTTTATAACTTCAACCTCTCTTAATTTGAATTTGTCCAATTCTAGAAATTTAAATCTGATTCGGTTTGATGTTAAATATAATACATATATTAATAATTGTTTAAGCATTGGAAAGCATTAATATTGAAATTGCATAATTTCGATAAATTCAAATTTAATCCAAAAAATGTTGAGTAGTTTAAAATAGTTTAACTCGTAAAAAAAATATAAATAAATTCGTTACATTTTTAGCGTCTGCAATTACAAATTATTGAACCATGAAGGACTTCTATTGTAAATTGAACAATAACGTTCAAATTCACATTTGTTCAATTTCAAGCGCTCCTAATTTTAATCAGGAAAATTGAAAAGATTTTCATCAGAAATGATTTAATTTGGATCGTTCTGAGATAATAATTTGAGTTCGGATTCTGCAACTTTGATCAATGTTCATTTAAATCCAAATAATTTTGAAACTTTCAGTATAAAAAAAATCAGTACCTTTAACTATTATTTTTAAATTCTAAACTCTAAATATGAGATATTATATTCTTAGACTATTGATGCCTAATCTTATTACTCGTATATTTTTATAATATTTTCATACAAAAGTATTGATTTTAAATTCTTCCAAAACGAAAAAGTGACTCTTAACAGGCTTGAAGTATAAATTTAAAATTGTGCATTTTCAAATTATAAACGATAAGAAAGAAATAATTAAAAATTTAGAAATTTAGAAGCAATTATAAAAAGAATTTCAAAACGTACTCGTTCAATAATTTCCTTGATCAAACTTGGGTTAAAATGATTTAAAATCACTCGAAACTTATTTCTAGTGTGAGTGGCACAAAAACTTCATCACAATTTTTTTTTAAATTGAAAAAAATGCCCTCACCAAACTTGGGTTTGAATGAATTGAAATCACTCAAAACATATTTGAAGGGTGGCAGTGCATAACTAGATAACCAACATTTTGATTGAAAATGGGTTTAGTCTATAAAAAAAAAATCAACTACACATTTTATTAAAACGATTTTTTTTTAAATCTTAGTTTTTCATACAACAATTTAAAAATAATTTAGAAATAAATCATTTTTTCCAAAACCTTTAACAATGAACCTTTTTTCAAATTATTATCATTACATGAAAAAAATATCTCCTTATTTTTTCGAATTTTTAGCAAAAAATGTCTGTTATACTGTGATATCGCGATCTTTAATTTTGGTTTTCTCAGAATATAATCATTTTTCTGGATGAAACATTTTTTCTTCTCATTCAGCATCCACATATCACGGCAGAAAGTTCTTATAATTGGAAAAAAATTGAAAATTCAATTCTTAATCGATATCTAAAGCCAATTTTGAAAAACCATGGCATTTTAATCTTAAAATTCTCGGTCGATTTTCTCGGAATTACCTAACTTTTTCACATCAAGCTTTGTTTGTCCATGCTTAGAAACTTTATATCTCGGCAGCACATTTTTATTTTTTTTTTAAACTGAAAATGGACTTTCTTATCGCAATCCGCAGGCGATCCTTCTCCAGTTTTAGGCTAGTGACACTTTCAGATTGCCAAATTCCACATCCATTTTCTTGAATCTAGATAATTTTCTTAAATTAAAATTTCTTAGCCTCAATGCATCACGTCTTCAGCTCGAGAGTGGTGTTTTTGTTTTATTTTTAAATTGTGATTTTGTTTCCATAGAATGTTTTTTCATTTTTTGTTTGGAAAAATTCGTATTTTGATGGTTACCTAGTTTTGAACTGGGTAAGGTTTTATACTAAAACCAAGAAATGAAAAAGTTCCTCGTCATTTCCCAGTTACTTACTTTTCATTGAGTGGTGGTTTTCCGGTTTCAGCTCTTCTTGGTGTCCTGGGTTCACCATTTTTATCTCTGTAGAAAGCGTAGAGACTCACCGAAAACCCCAAAGCATGTAGGATTTCATGCTTCACTGTGCTCAGTAATGTTTCCAACTCCTGAGTTTTCGTGCTAATACTACCAGGGCAGAGGTTCGCATGTCCAGCTATAGGCCTGCAACAAATTTACAGATTTTAATTATTAGAAAAAGGGATTTCACATGGACGTAGGAAAATAAAAAAATAAAATATCGCAAAATTTTATTTTCCAAACTCTCTGACTTTACCCTTATTTTGTCATGACTAATTTTTCATTTTCCCTGACCATTTATATTAAAAGGCCACAATTTTAATTGTGTAAAATTTTTAATATAGAATCTTTTATAAATGGAAACGTGACCAAAAGTGACTAATTTCTAACCCAAAAAGTTACTATTGTGCATCAATACTGTGACCAATATTATTTTGAATGTGCAAGAATCCTAAAGAATTCGATTCATAAGACTTCAAAATAATGCAAGTTAAATTCAAAAGAATTCAAATGAATTCGAAGAAATTAAACAAAATCCAAAAAATTCCAGTGACTTCAGTAAAATTGGAGTGAATTAAGAGAAATTTAAGGAAAAGGAGTAGAATTCGATGAAGTTTATGAAAATTCAAAATAAAAAATTTTTTAAATTCAAGTGAATTAAAAATAATTCAGAAATATAAAAAAGGCATTGAAATTCAGCAAGCTTGAAATGAGTTGAAAAAAAATCCGAGGGAATTCAGAAGAATTTAATGAAATGCCTGAGAATTCCAGGCGAATTTGAAAGACTTCATGATAAAGTAAAATTTTTTTAAATTATCAAATTGAGTACAATTGAGTTTATTTAGGAAAATTCAAGTGTATTAAAAATATATAAGATAATTCCGAAGAATTTAAAAGAATTCAGGATAAATTAATAAGAATTAAGGGTGAATTCTAAATGAATCTAAACGAATTGCAAAAAATATTTAAAAATCTCTTCAAAACTTTGAAATCCTACGAAATTCCTCACTTCTTCTGAATGAAATTCTATGATATAGGAAATTTCCTGATATCCTGTAAAATTGATTAAAATACTTTGAGAGCTTCTAAAATAGCAGGAAAAATTATAGGTCCTGCAAAATCATTTCAAATCTTCCGAAATTCGAGGAAATTCTGTATAGGCACGTGAATATATTTTCTATTCCCTTAAAATCACTAAAATCCTTAAAAGTCCCTTGAAATGATTATAATGTTATGAAAATAGGCCTTGGAATCTTTAAAAAACTCTACAAAATCTTAAATTGTTTGCAATCGCTTGAAACTTTTAAAGTTCTTAACATTTCCTCGGAATCATTTTAAATAACATATAATATTTCCAATTCTTTCAAAATTTTTGGAAATCCGCTGAAATTATTTAAAGCTCTTGAAACTTCTTTGGCATTTTTAAAATACCCTACAAAAATTCAAATCCTTGACAATCTTTTGAAATCCCCTGAAAATTTTTAAAGCTCCACAACATTCTTTGAGTTTTAAAATACCCTAAAATCTTTAAAGTCCTTTGGAATACGTTCATATTATTTAAATCGATTGAAAACTCGCTGGAATCTTGAAATACTGGACAATATTTCAAATCCTCTAAAATTTTTCGAAATCCTTTGAAACTTTTTAAAGATCTTGGAAATTCCTTGGAATTTTTAAAAATACTTAAAATTCTTTGGAATCTCTTCAAATTGTTGCAATATATTTCCAATTTTGTGGAATCTTATAAAATATCCTAAAATATTGCAAATCCTTTGAAATATTTTGCAATCCCTTGAAACTTCTTAAATCTCTTGAAAATTCTTTGCAATTTTTAATAATACCCTGAAAATTAAAATACTTTAAAATCATATGAAATCCCTTGAAAAATTGTTAAAGCTTTTAAAAATTCCTTGAAAGTTTTAAAAATACCCTAAAATCTTTAAAATCCTTTGGAATACCTTTTAATTACTGTCATCTATACAAAATTATCTGGCATATTTTAATATACACTAAAAGAGTTCAAAAGAATTCAAGAAAATTCCAAAATAGTTATAGATCTGAAGTCAGTAGTGGTTAATACATTGGTGAATTTATTGAAAGAAAAGTGACTAAAGTTATTTTTTAATTGAAAAAAGTATCTATAGTGACTTTACCTTAAAAAGGTGACTAAAAAGTGTTTTGAGAAAAAAGTGAATAAAAGTACACGCAGCACTGGTAATTCTTGACAGTTAAATCAATGTGCTTCCTAAAGAAACTTCCTAACTTTACCGCTTTTTCATAATCCCTGACTTTTCCCTATCTTTTCCTGACCAACAAAGTGCCCTGATTTTTTATTGATTTTCAGGTTTTTCCTAACTTATGGCCATTCTAATTAAAGTGTAAATATTCGTGACTGATTCTGAACCTATCTATACAGATTATTAACATTTTTCAAATAGGAAAAGAAATAATTTTCAAAAATCACACATTTCTAAAATTTCTGATTTGAAAACATCATTTGTACAATATTTAAATACAAATAGATTACTTTCGACAAATTAAGGTGAACAATTTTTTGGCCCCAATTTAAAGAAATCTCAAAAATATTTATAAGTAAAACCTGCAGATCAGATCAAATCTTGAGTTTAGTGTCTCTATTTTAAAATTCATTTAAGACCGAAACGAAATCTGCTTTCATATAAATACTTTTATCCACCGACATCAGAGCATGAAAAAAATTCACAAATCAAAATTAAATTTTTAACACTCCCTCCTTTCCGCCTCATTAGAGAGAATTACATAAAAAAGAAAAAAGCGAGAGAAACTCTTCTCTTATTCTCTCATTATCTTTTTTGTACTACTAGGGACCAAAATGTTTTAAAGCCAATTTAGACCTCCTCATCAAGGATTATTTATAGGAAAACTAACGCCATGAATGATAGAAACTTATGCTAATTAAAATTAACAAACACCATAGACATTATTCGCCTGAGAATATTGAGAGAGAGAGAGAGAGAGAAAGAGCTATCGCCCCTTTAATAATATCGACCTATCTACAGTTCAGATAGAATCTCCGACATTGCAGAAGAGGATTATGCGAGACAGTTGGATCCAGTATCCCTTCAGTGATCGTCAAGCATGTAATAATTGAACCCTTGCATCATCAAACCTCTCCAATCGACACTGGAGAATGCAAGTGACAGTCACATTTAATATATGCGATATTCCATGTGTACGAAGAGAGTTCGATATATCGCAGCAAACAAGCAAAACTTTATATCATGGATGAAGGTGAGCTTGGATTGACTTTGAAACAAAACGGCTTGCACCTCTCGTTTATCTTCTAAAATAATTTCACTGATTCTTCACAACTATTTTGTGACCAAAAAGAAAAAATCGCTGGAGGGATTGTTGAATAAACAGAATTTTCCTTTTTCTATTTTCAGATGGAAGTTAGAGAAGTATGCCAGGACAGAAAAGTTTGGCGACAAATAATTTATAAAAAGAATGTGAGTAGAGTGAATGACGCCTGAAACAAAAATACCTTGGATAATAATGGGCCCGAATGGGGAACCTCACATAACAACCTTGTGAAGCTCTTCACTTGGGGTGATCGCTAGAGAGATTGATCAGCAACCTGGGTCGGAGCAGTGTTGCGGAATGAACGTGTTATTTAAATAAATATCATGAAAATTCTAGATCAATCTAAAAAATCTATACCTTCTTCCCAACACTACTACTTTCCAAACTAGCGAGTCACGCCTACCCCGAAAGGGAAATGGCTTAATGGTATAATAATAATAATGTAAGTTTTCGTAAAAATAACTCCAAAGCGGTGCTTTTGTAGCTAAAACTCTGTAGTTTGGCATACAAACAAGTATCTGAACGTTTAACATCTTTAAACATGCGGGACCCATTACAATTTTTGAATAAGTGTGAAAAAATTCAGTTTTTATCAGCTTTTCAAATATTTCCTCACTTCAGAGCATGCAACTTTAAATTTGTATGAACAGAATTTATATTCATCTGAAAAAATTGTTTAAAAAATTTAGTTTTAGTTTATGCGAAATAGAATATTTCCTGTGAACTGTAAGCAAAAATAGTCAGAATATCAGTTAAAGCAGACTTAATAGAAAGGAAATATAAAAATGTTATATCGTCCGAAGTCATAGCGTGTTGAATCATACCCACTTTTATGAAAGCTTGTTACAATGTACGTTTTTTCAATACCGCCTTTCTACTAAAATTTGAGTTAAAAGTATTCCTTATAATAATGAAAGTACATAAAATAACATGCAAAGCTCAAAACTTTAATAATTCCTGATATTATCCACAAAAATTAGTTTTCCTTTAAAAGTTAATGCGCTCGATTTTTATGGATATTTTTCAGGAATTATAAAAGTTGTTCTGATTTGTATATTATTTTATGTAATTATATTATTATAACAACTTTTAACGCAAATTGCAGTCAAAACGCGATATTAAAAAAAGTACATTTTATTGAACTTTTATAAAAGTGGGTATTTTCAACACGCTATAACTTCGGACATTTGAGAGATATAATTTTTTTTTAATCCATGAAATTTATCAGGATACCAGGTGAATTTGAACGAATTCAGAATAAATTCATAAGACTTCAAAAGAATTCAAGATAAATTTTTGAAAAAATTCAAATAAATTGGGAAAAATTCTATTTTTTGCAGTAAAATTGTAGTGAATTAAGAGGAATTTAAGGGATATGATAAGAATTCGACGATATTTATAAAAGTTCAAGGTCAATTAAAATAAACCAAGTGAGTTGAAAACTATTCCAAAATATGAAAAAATTTATTAAATTCAGTAAGTTGGAAATGAGTTTATCCAAATTTCAGGAAATTCAAAAGAATTGGACGAAATGCCTTAAAATTCAAGGTGAATTTCAGACTTCAGGATGAATTAACGCTTTGCCGCGGACAAGTTTCTTTAAAAGTTGTTAGATTTTTATAAGACTTTTCACTCGCGGGTTTTCGTGGTCGCTGATCAAGTTTCATGAAAAGTTTGCTATTTTTTGAAAACCCGTCCGCCATATTGGATCTGCCGTTTTCAATTTTCGAAATCTGGCTCCCGATTCGTAATCAGCGACCCCAAAAACCCTGGAGTACCAAGTTTCATTCCAATTTAATCAATACGTCGTTCAAAACCGAATTCTTTCGTAAAAAAGAGCGATTTTCAACATTTGTTTATTTATACCTATTTATAATTTTATGCAATACGCTCATCATTATTTTTTTTAATTCTACAAAATGCTTCAAATACGATAACAAACGGAAATTGTTGTTATTACTACAAAAACATTAAATCTAGAGAAAAAAGTTGTGAATAAAAAAGGTGGTAATCTGGGTTACCACTGCGCCGCAAAGGGTTAAAAAAACTAGAAAAATGCAATAAATCCATTTAATTGAGTACAGTTGACCAAGTTTAGAAGAATTGAAAAAAAATCCAGAGAATTCAAAGGAATTCAAAAGAATTAAAAAAAAAATTCAGGATAAATGAATAAGAATTCTGGGTGAATTTCAAATAAATTCACACGAATTACAAAAAATAAGTGGAAATCTCTTTAAATCTTTGAAACCCTGCGAATATTATTTGAAATTCATTAAAATATTACAAAATCCCATGAAAATTACGAGGAATCCAATAAAATTTCCTGAAATCCTAAAATATTTAATAAAATAGTTTTAGATCTTTAAAAATTCCTTAAAATCATTGAACTTCTCAGAAATCTTACAAAATACCGTGGAATCTATTAAAATATCATAAAAACCTATCATTCATTTTTTAATTAATTTTTTTCGGAAAAAAGATCTTTTCCTTTGACTCCGCTGGGATTCGAACCACAGAATTACTGATTTATGAACAGGTGCTTTTCCCATTAAGCTACTAGAGAGATCGAAAGAAGAAACTTTATTTGCGAAAATATACGCATTATTATTCTAGATGGTACAAATCAAATTTTTAAAGGAATCTGTATTATGATTAGAGAATAAAAGAAAAATTTTAGCGTCTTTTTCAGACAAGATGGAGTTATGAATTAAAAATCATTTTTTAAAATTAATTTTTGTTTGAAAAAAAGATCTTCTCCTTTCACTCAGCTGGGATTCGAACCACAGAACTTCTGAAGTTCTGTAGAATTTATTTTCGAGAGTCGAAAAAAAGAAGTGAAGGTGAAGACCGATAAAGTTTGGAGGAAAGTAATTAACGAAAGTATGTAGCGAGGAGGAAAGACAGTTGGAAAAAAGAAAGAGAGCAAACTGGTATCTAAACGAAACAAGTTTTAATCACGGTGAAGTCGACGATACAGGTGTCAATAAAACAAAGCAGTCGAGTGCAATTATTATCATCCCTTTTTGTCTCAGATATAAACAGGAAATTAGAGAGAAAGATACATCTGCTTTTAAGTGCTTGAGATACTTCCAATTAGTGTAACTTGTAAAGAATTGTTTCTGGATTATATTTCTTAGAAGACCAGATTCTCATTACTTGAAGTTGTTTTATGTCTTAAATTTAAAATTTTGAAAATCAACTCGACAAATAATCCCTTTTGATAAGAAAAATCATAGAATTCCTTATGCGAACTGAGAAAAATTTCTGCTGTTGAAGATCCTTGCATAGTTTAATTAAAACTTTGAAATTATGTAATAAATTGCAGAAAATATTATACACGTTTAATGTTGGTGCTTTTCGCTGGAAATTAGTATTTTTCAAAAAGAATTTTAATACGAAATCATAACGTTTCGAAGAAGGC